>JAOVVF010000051.1:4652510-4669841 GCA_028565595.1 Duopalatinus emarginatus
TTGGACAGGGTCTGTGTGTAGTCTGAGATGGCCCGGGTGACCGGATCCCTCACCACCACTATGAGTTTGGTGGAGCGTGACATGGAGTAGATCCGAGATGGAGCTTCACGGGTCACAAAGTAGCTGGGCGTCTTCTCCATGGTGATCTGACCGTCTAGGGTCTTGGGCATCAGGTCTCTAAAGACAGGAGAGAAGAAGAGTCAGGAACCATTGGATGTCAACCAGGCCACTTGGAAAATGTTACTCTGTGATGTACATATAATTTTAGCCACAATATACACTTGCTATTGGTCTTTTAATTTATAGACTTAAACAAGGGATTCTATTCTCCACTAAGTACCATTAGTGCTGTGATCTAATAATTAATCCAGAAGAAACACTGAAAAAGAAAAAGGCCAACAGGCTATCTAACTGGAAAATCCTGCAAAGAATGTGACAGTCAATTAAACAGCAATACCAAAAGTACAAAAAAATCTATTAATCAGTCCAGTATGAATACCATGTAAAAACTATAACAATCAATCCAACAGGCATACTGAAGTAACCACTAATTGACCACTGTGCTTGTACACAGGTGAATTAGACCTCGAAATCTAACCCATAAACTAGTGAACACACACTAGGGAGCAGTGGGCAACCCCATCCACAGCTCCTGGGGAGCAGTAACAGTTTAGGTGTCTTGTCAGTACAGGGATCAAACCTGGGACCTTATACTCAAAAATCTTAACCATGAGTCTACGACTGCTCCTGGCTGAAATCCAAGTGTAAGACACTAGCCAAAGGGAAAACCAAGAGTGCAAAATGTTTAATAATTAATTTAGCTAGAATTCTATGTCAATACCGACATTCTAATAGGAATACCCAACGTGAAAAAGGTAAGTCTGGTAGGAATACCAAATTTGACTATTTTGTTTGCATTGGTGTGCAGTGGGTAACGCTCTCTTCTCACATGGTCTGGGTTCATTTCCCTGGCTTTGTAGCCAGGTATCTTTATGTGTGTAGTTTGCATGTCCTCCCCATGAACCTGTCTGTGCCAGTATTCTCTAGCAACTCTGGCTTCCCCAAGTCCAAAGACATTAAAATTAGGTTAATTGTGTCCTCTGAGGCACATGCAACCAGCCAATGCTGCTTTTTGTTCTGGTTGCTCAGGGCAGTTGAGGGGCAGTGTGTAACACACTCCGATGAAAGTACTTCCGTGCTCCTGATGATGTCGAGTGTTGCTGTGATTGACAGGGGAGAGATGGTATAACACAACTCCCTCCCAGAAAGAATTGACAGTTTTGGTCTCCGGACAACTGTGTACAGATAGCTGTAGCATCAGCCGGGATTCAAACTCGCGATCCCAGACGTCAAGCCAGATTCCAGATCAGCAGCTTACAGTAACAGTGATCAATCAACAAACTAATGGGGGAAGTCCAGTAATTATTGAGTCCTACTGAGGAGAATGGATTAAGTGTGACACTGACACATGACCAGATTCTTTCCAAGTGATCTATGAGCAGAATGGCCTTTGCCAAGACAGGAGAGCCAGAGAATTTTCAGCTAAAGCTCCCGTGGACCTTGGGACACATATCCCCAGAGCCCTTTACAAACACCGTTCCATCACAGAAAAGCCTGGGTTTCTGTCCCGCCACACTCTGTATTTACATATTCCACTACGACTACATCTGCTAAACTCCAAGATACTCAAGGCTGGACAGTTCTCTTACAGTAGCACTGGGTAAATATCATTTTCAACAGTATTGCTTTACAAAGCCAGCCATGATTCTATTGGACAAATAACCCCGGATTCACTTCAGAGCTACAGTCTAAAGAAAAGATCGATGTCTAGCAGATGCTGTCATGGTAGATACTTAGTTTCAGTGATGAAAGATTTCTGGTCATGAGAAACATCAACACATTGGACAATCCATCAAGAGCAGTGAAACCTCCAACTGTCCAGAGGGAACAGACGTAATATTTGGCTCATGGTTTTATTCAAACTTCGGTTCGACCTCAGAGGTTTGAAAGAAACAGAAAGGCTAATCTATTAGGCTGTGATGGACGGTCTCTGTCTCTTGCTAACTTTCTCCTGTCTGCCCCTGTCGCAGTCATTCATATTTGCACTCTATCAGTCTTGTTCACTCATTTGTTCTCTTTTTCTCCTCTCTCTCGGCTGCCCTCCAGAACAGTGAATTGAACCGAAGCGAATAAAAACCTTATATTAACAATTTATAACCCTCATATCCACCAATTAGGGCAGGGCCCAAATTCCGCCAGTACAGCCCAAGTACAGAATGCGTTCTTCAATTATTCATCCTGTTTCACTCAGCGCAGGGGGTTAGGACTTGACAAAATGGCCCCCTTGCCCCGTATAGCAAGAACGGTTTACAGGCCAAAAGAGCATTACTGAGTCAAGGTCAGAGGCTTCACCGTGAACCTCCGATCTAACTGACGCGATTCTCTTCATGTGTGGCTCTGCACACCCATATCCCTCTGCAAAGTGTATTTGTGTGTGTGCAGCGACTTTGAGAGTTTTCAGAGTGTGACAGCTAGTGTTTATCTGCCGCACAGCTGGGATGGTAAACGGTTGCGCTCGGATGAACACACAAGCTGTTGGAATGAGGCAGGAGCACTGCAAATCTCGACTCAATGGAGAGAGAGAGAGAGAGAGGGTGTTTGTTCTGTGATGTTTTAAACACTCAGGCTTTCAGAGAGATGCAGTAATGTGACACACAACAAATGTCCCACAACCAGCTGTTGAAATCATAACACATGAATAATAAGACATGAACTTCAATGACTTGTCGAATTTGTTTACAAGGTTAGGTCAGGACTCCATCCTATTATAAGTAATTGGTTTATAGATGTCTCTATTTAAAAGGCCGTATGACGCATAATATGCTAAAGCGCCAACTTGTACAGATGAGCCTGCACAAAATGCATAGGCTGGTGCTGGCTCCATAATGGGATGCAGTGTGTTTAGCTGGCATTCGATGGGACCCCTTTGTACGTCTACAAACGTCTCCTTCACGGCATTTAAAAGTGAAAGTGAACCACTTATTGACCACTGTGTTTGCAGACACAGATAAATCTGACCTCTGCATGTAACACACACAAACTAGTGGACAGTAAGCACTTTGCTGGAGTGGTGGGCAACCCTATCCACAGCACCCAAGGAGCAGTTGGAGGTTAGGTGCCTTGCTCAAAGGCACATCAGTCGTTATGTCACCTGTGGGGCTTGAGCTAGAGACTTTCGGGTCACAAGGCATTTGGCGGACACAATTATCCAGAGCAACATACTTTAGTCTCATTTCATACACCTGAGCAGTTGATTGCTATGCTTGAGGTCCCAGCAGTGGGAGCTTGGTGGGTTCTGGGATTTGACCTGATGACCTTCTGAACACATCTTAAGTCTAACATCTTAATCACAGCCCTACTGTTTTATCCTAAACTCAACTTACTGCCTTTGATGAGTTATACATGTTCTTTTGGTGTCCTCCAACCTCCCAGAAACATTCCAGATGCACCTAGATATAAATGTGTATTGCAAACCAATACACACGTTCCTGGGATAGGATCCAGATCCACTGCAAACCTGTGCAAGATGAAAGTGCACAGCTAAATGAATGAAACCGACTGTCAAGAGCTATGTCAGATGGCAGACACCAAACTGTCCTTCTGAAAGAAGCCTTAGCATTGACAAACGGGAGCTCATGCCTACATCCTGAGTGCTTGAGAGTCAGACGGAGAGAGAGCAAAAGAAAAATGACACTGCCAAAGGAAATTAAAATGGTTATATAACACAGGCTGCACTTAATCTCTGCTCCCAAGGTGTCCGAAGGCCATTGTACTTGGATAAAAATAACCCGTACCTTGGTTATTTCCATCAGTGTCGTTCATGTGGACAGCAGCAACGTAACTGGCATGTCTATGACCAGATCACGAGCCAGATCCTACCCTGTTAGTCAGGTGTGTCGAGGAATGACAGCTACAGCACTCTGTCATGTTTCGACACGAGGCTCAGAGACGAAACTCAACCTCTCTGTGGATCTGTAAGCACAGACGGTGAGGTCAAGCCTTCCTTTCTGTCTGCTCCCAGGAATGTGACAGTAACACCAAAAAGGATGGAAATGACTGGAAATGTCTGGAGTCAATGATGGATCTCATGTAAACACTACTGATGATTTAGAGCTCTGATTCCTGGTCCAAGCCACAATAAAAGCAGGGTTAATTTGACAATCTTCATCGCTCATCATTAGCAAACCAGTGAATATTTTTAAAAGTAAACCAGTCAGCCTAAACTGGATGGCGGCAGAAATACTCGAATGTACACTGTTGTTTAATTGTCATGAGTTATGGTATTACCAAAAAATGTGCCTGATCCACCCTTTGTTTGCAAAGATCATATCAAGTTCAGGACATTGATGGGTGGAGGACTGGAGAAATATTCCTGCTGAAGTTCCTGCTGAAGAATCATTTTCTTCAAGCTGATGATCCAAAAGGCACAACCACCCACTAATCCATCATCTTACATGGATCCTCCTAACAAAACAATCTCTGCAGATGCAACCATTCATATTTAATGGGCTATATCTTGCGAGGTTGGTCAGTGCACCATCACGTTTCATAAACAGGGGAAGATCTGGTCGTAGAGGCTACTGCTAAGATATTGATGGCCAGCCTGTGGCTTCTTAAGTTAACTTTTCTTTTGACCATTGCTGTGAAATTGACCTATCCATCCATGCATTGAAACACTCACATACACACTGAACACTAGGGGCAGTGAGCACATGGTGGGCAGCCTCTATCAGCAGTGGCTGGGGAGAATTTGTTGTTAGGTGCCTAACTCAAGGGCATTTCAGTCAAGTCTTGTTGGTCTCGAACCTGGGACCTTCTGGTCCCAGGGCAGGTTCCTTAACCTCAAGCCAAGACTTATTGTCCCGGTTAGGGCTGCTACTGTCCCTTTTATCCTATTCCTATTATAGTCCAGTTTCTGCGGAACTTCCTTAGTCCTTTCTACAGGCCCCCTTGTCATATCTGGGGCCTTTTCTACCCAGCTCTGGTCACTATACTGCGCAGGCTGGAGCTTCTTGTTTCTGGCCTGGTGATTATTCTGACCACCTGGAAGTTACTACTCTCCCCCTGGGGCCTCCAGTGCCCAGGACAGGGGTCTGTCTTCCACCCCTAATCTACCATTGGACATTTTGGGTATTCTTTGTCCAGGCCGGGGCTTCTGTCATCCACCCTTGAGCTTCTTCTATTTAGCCTGGGGCTTCTTCTATCTTGTCTACTTCTTCTGTCCTGTCTGGGGCTTTTGTCAGTCACTCTTGTGCTTATTACATGGTATTACAAAAAAAGCAAAGTGTTCCTCTAACCATAATTTAAGATCTATAGATGTGTGTGACGGTGTATTGTCCTGTTGGAAGAACAAACTCCCATACCAATATGGAGCCACCACCTGCCTATATTCTTCGCATGGGCTTGTCTGTACCAGTTTTCTTCTGGCACTTGTGTGAAGCTGTTAAGAAGGTGAATCAATAATTAATGAGACAAAGCTATTGTCTCATTTGAAGCAAATTGTCAAAAGAAATTGTTTAAGCGTTACATTACTAATGACCTGCACTCTACCCAAACCCATTCTAATAAATGCTAACTGCTCACATTACCTCATGTAATGACCACAAAAATGATCTGAAGATTACTGCTACAAGATGAATGTCCTCATGATGGTTCGAAACCGAGTGGCCTATTAAAAAGAGTGGCCTATTTCTTAGGGGAAAAGAAGGATATGGAGACAAAAGAGGGTGAATTTAAGCAGCCTTACAAAAGATTTAATAGTGAAATAAACTCTTCATAAACACACAGATTCCAAAATGTCAGAAGATGAGTGAGCAAGACCGAGCCTGAGTACAAGAAGGAAAATAAAGTGAGAAAGAGACAAAGTTGTATGATGGACAGACTCAACAGGGAAGCCCAAGTAACAGCTGTGAAATAGAAAAAGGTCGATTTCCCTGCAGCCCCCTTGGCACTGAACACACACACAGCCTTTTCTAAATGGTGCTTTATTGGCGATGTAGGTGATGTAACAGATGAAGGAGTTTGGCTTCCAAGCGCAGGAGATTTACAGCCCTTTCCAGAGAAACCTTTTAAGTCTTCTTTATGCTGCTGGACTACGACTCCCAGTGCACGCTGCTGCGTTAGAGCCAGGAACCCGGCCTTCGTTAGAAGGGTTCAGGAGGAGGTCTGACACACACCCAGCCAAACCTTTAGTCCTGATTTTTCTCTAAGATACACTTTTTTTTTGTCAACCACAATACAAACTGCTTCCACAAACGAATCTATTCGAACTTTTTCCTATTTGCTTGAGGTTCCTTGAGGGTTCTGTGGAAGTTTAGTGGTTGTAGCTTGTCAAAAGAGGTTCTAGTTGGAAATGAAAAGTCCTCTGTTGATGGTTTTTGTATACAATCTTTCTCAAGGCTCCACAAACTCTTAGTATGCCAGATTTAACCTCTTTTTAGGAGACACATTAATTTCAATACACCATGTTCCCTCATGAACTGCATAACACAGGATGCGGAAAAAAAAAATTGGAAAGAAACATAGGAAGTGGAAACTGATTTAATAAATTAATGTTGATTAATATATCCATTAAGTGTTCTTATTATCCTGGTCATGGTAGGTTTTGGAGTGTAACCTGGAAAGACTGGGGCGAGACGGAAATACATCCTAGAATAGATGCCAGTCCATCACAGGGCATTGTAAACCGTGAGGTTTTTGAATCGACATGAACTCATTTACCGACTATATGCACACAACTGTTCACCTAAAATTGGCTGCTTTCCACCTCAAACTGGGATCAATTTATTATATGAAACCATACATCACATGCTAGCTTTAGATAGCTGACTAGTTTGGATGAACTGAACAGAACCCTGAGAGAGCCCACATGGACACAAGAAAAACATGTGAAACGCCATGTTTGAGTGTCTGGCTACCCATTTGCTCCTGCATCATTATAGCATAAAATACACACCGATCAGCCTTAACGTTAACAATACAAGACCACTGACTGGTGAAGTGAATAGCATTGATTATCTCATTACAATGGCACCTGTTATGAGGTGGCGTTTATTAGGCGTTGTGTGAAATTGTTGTGTTGGAAGCAGGGAAAATGGGCAAGCGTACAGATCTGGCTTAGAAGATCCCCAAAGCAGCAGTTAGGGTGTTTCTGGTATGCAGTGGTCCAGGGAAAGATACCTGTCGAACATCAAGCACTAAAGGCTTGCTGATGCACAGAGGAGTGAATACTGGGGAATATAAACTGCAGGTCAAATTATAAACTCTAGCTCATTCTGTCGGAGCCTTGACCTACTGCACTGCTAAATTTCAGTGAAGTACAGCGTGTTAAGAGCAGCGCGAGAAATGTTCATCATCTTGGCGCTAATCACAGAAAGGCAAGGGTTCATCAAAGCTGTCCAGCCTTCAGCTGATAGAGCTCTAAATTAGGCAAAAATATCCCCTACTGCACTTCAGTGTCATTCGGAGCACATTACAGTCCAGTAAATATTTATTTCTGAAGCTTTAGACTGCTGATCCTCTCTACTTCTCTGTCTGTGTTCCTAGTCCTCTTTGCACAGTGACCATTTTCCAGGTCAGTGAACTCCAGTGGAGGTCAGTGTGGTCAGTAGTGATTTACAGATCACCGCAGCGTGTGGAAAAAATCCATGTTTGGTCATGCGTGTTGTTTACGATCCTCTTTCCAAAGCTTTAGCCTGTCCTGCTTAACACCTGGAAAGACAGTGTGTTAGCATTAGCATGCTAGTGCTAATCGCTGCTGAGCCACAGTCCTGAAGTTTATTACTAAGGCTCTGAACTACATAGCTCTAAATTACTAGCTAAATAAATCTAATCATTTCGAATCACAGAAGTCACTAGTGTTTATAGGAGACAGTCATACATCAGATATTGTTGCTTTTAGCAGTCTTTATTTGGCCTGAAAATATTAACAGACTTCTGGTATTTGCATTCATTTGACCATGTTTTGATTTACCCAACACATGCAATTTTAATTTTACAAGCAGAGGGAAATTAAAAGGCATTTAGGCAAATTAAAGCATTTCTATGGAGCTCCTGAGGGACATGGAAAAGCAAAAAATCTGTATATATTTTGCATGCTCACCCGAAACTTTCTCATTTTAGGTGCGCATGCGAAACTTTCAGGTGCACATGCAAAAGTTTTAGATATATAGGTTTTTTGCTTTTTCCATGTTTCTTTAAGGGCCATGTACATTTCTAAGATGAAGGATATTTAAATATTTAAAATCTGATGATATTTCATGAATTATCATGCGATCTGTGTGGTGTTTGGACGATTTGAGGAACTTACACGATGGGTTTAGTGAAGAATCTGTTCACAAAACACAGCCTTAAACGCTGGATTATACTTCAGAACGCATGTTTGTGAAAAAAACTGAAGAAATTTTTCCCTTCATTGACATTCACCTTACCTATCAAGCGCTGCAGGAAACCTGTGGTTAATTATTACATCATCATGGCTTTTTTAAATTATTATTATTATCATATCCAAGTTTCTTGAACAACTGTTCAGCTAAAGTTAGCTGCTTTTCTCTGAAACTCAGCTAATTTTATTACGTGATGCAATACATTACTTGACATTGATCACTTTCACTAGTTTTTTTTTTTTTTTTAATTTGTTTAACTGCTAATACTGGAATAAGATATATATTAGCCAGAATAATTAATTACCTTGCTTAATTTAATGCAGTGCTGAGTTTCCTTAGCTAGCTAGTTTGTTTGAAATGCTGGAAACCACTATTAAAACATTACATTGTACATCCACTCATACAAAAGAAAAGAAACCCAAATTATGAAGTATTATGATCAAACTTACAATAGGCTAATAAAATTTAACAAAGTTCTGCCCTGTAACATCCATTACACAACTTTTTCTTACAGTTGTTTCCTGGTTTTATCCCAAATTTGCAATTGTGCATAATAAGTAAAGAAAGCACCATTCTGCATGTGCTAGATCAGGCCAACACCAGCTGTGTGTGGGTTTATTTAATATATCAGGACACTTGCCAAATACAATTCATGGACAAATGAACACTCTTGGTTGGGGTAAGGGTTAGGCATAGGTACATTAATCATTATGTCTTTGGAAAGTCCGGACATAGTATGTGTTTGTGTGCGTGTGTATGTGCATGTGTGTGTGTGTGTGTGTGTGTGTGTGTGTATGTGGACTTGTTTGTATATCACTATGAAGAGCACACAATCCTGCAAGAGGAGGAATATCCAATATTTTTGACCTTGTGGGAACATTTGGCTGGTCCCCATGAGGAAAGTGGGGTCTTATTGTTTTTTTTTAACAAAATAAAATATATAAAATATATGAATTTGCCGTAATTATGTCCTTTTGGGAACATTTGGCTGCTCCCCATAAGGAAGGTGTTTTGGACGTTGTAAATAGACAGACAGACAGACAGACAGACATAGTGTTTGGAATTTATGAACGTTCAGGGATTACACCTGATCCAATATGACAAATGGGCCAATCATTCACTACAAAGCGTGTGAATGACAGCTTTACACACACACACACACACACACACACACACACACACACACACACACACACACACACACACACGCTATACTTACACTAGTGTCAGTGCTGCTGTTATTTTTTACCCTGACCCTTAACCATTCCCAAGAGCTCCAGTGAGGGATAAGTAGAATCTGCATAACTGTGGTGTGTGTGTGTGTGTGTGTGTGTGTGTGTGTTTTATACCGTAGCAATTTGCTAACATTAACGTTTAATAAATACTTTTGAAAAAAACAACATGGCACACGTTTTAAACATTTATAGTTAAAAATCCATAAAATTCACAAAAAACATAAACCCTAAATCTCAACCCCTATAGTAGCTACATTACCTCACTAGATTCCTTTTTTCCCCTCTGTCCAAAATGGAGGTCAAATATCTCTGTCTGCAAGCACAGTAGTCCAATAATTCATGTTCACTTCACTTCAGACATACGTTTAAAATAAGGAGATTTTAATACAGCGCACACGTACAAGTATCCTACCAGAGCAGGAATGCTGCGCTACTTAACTTAACTTAGCACTTATAGAGCATGACTAATAGAGCATGAGCTCCTGATACCCTGATATAATGTTCTCTGGTATCTGGGAATAATCTATGGAGACGATGGCCTCCCTTTTTAATGATAGAAACCTTGCAATCAAACTCTGACAGGCACCACGATCTCCTTCCAACAACCTGTCCTATAAAGTTTGCAGGAAATTTGTTCGAAATATTGGAAGAGACCTCAGCGTTAGTGAATGCCACCATCCCACCGCCATTTCCTCCCATTTTCATCTACCAGAAATTCATCTTTCATGGTCTTTGACGCCAAATGTGAAGTGTCTTTTGTTATTTTTCCCTTTTTCCACATCAAGCACCACCATGTGTTTGGGTAAAATATACTCATATATATATATATATATATGGTCAGCTTTTCAGTGCAGTGGGTACTCATAAATTTCTCAGCGGTGCTCTAAGCCTGTACTTTCCCCAAGTCCCCAGTTTATTGCATAAGGAGGAAAAAAAATAAGTGCCGCTTCTCTGTCATCTTCGGCCTTGAGGCTGAATTATTCACCTTGAAAGACAGACTGAAAGAGGGGTGGGGGTGAGGGAGAGTCCATCTGAGGACATCTGAGGATCTGAGGTTTTAGACTTGTAGAAGAGGCTGATAGAAGGAACATGGGGAAATGGATGAGGGGGCTTCTTCAAGGGATTAATATATCACTTGGTCTGGTTAAACCCCTGAAAACACTACCAGGTCCCTCTTGAGGAATTGAGCCACGATGAAGCGAGTGAACCTGGAGTGAACAAAGAGCATCCATGCATGATATAGTATTACACTGAAGTGCTAGACAAATTGGTACACCGGTCTAAAACTTGGTAGGTCCTCTAGGGGGCATGGATTTCAGAAGCTTGGATATATTCTGCAGGTAATGAACACCATACTTTCTGGAGAATGGTCCTCAATTCTGTTGTATTCTAAGGTGTGAGCCCAACAGCATCCTCAAACCTGATAGGCACTTTATTTATTGCCCCAAGCAGCGTCATTTGGTAGTGAAGTACGAACACCTGACAGTTATAGGATTTCCTCATGTATGGCATCCCAAATGCATTCAATTACATTGAGATCTGGTGACTTAGGTGTAAATGGCAAAAACCCAAACTCACATGAGTGATCCTCTAACTATAATTTGGCGTCTTTAGATGTGTGGTGGCGCATTGTCCTGTTGTAGGAGGCAAAATCTATCAAAATGAACGCAGGACATAAATTGGTGTAACTCGTCAGAAAGGAGGCACACACCGTGTTCATCTGTTAAAGATGTTTGGAGATGTACCAGGGGTCCAATGGAATGCCAGCTGAACAAACCTCATACCATCATGGAGCCTAGTTTTTCTGGTACTTTAACATAGGATAATCTGATTTCCACGGGTTGCTGTTGTTCCTGGATAATAATCAATGGTATTTATCCGATCAGTTTTAATGGCTCTCTTTAACAAGAGACACAAGAAGAACCGGACATTTTTCCATCACGCCATTGGTGACGATATCATCTCACAGCAGGTAAGCGGATGTATTTTTTGTGATAGCTGCTAAAGGCAGGAAAACACCTTGGACAGGTCACCAGTCCATCACAGGGCAGGCACATTCATACCTAGGGGCAACTTAGTGCCTAGGGGCAATTTTGCATGTCTTTGGACTGCTGGAGGACACTGGAGCTCCTAAAGGAAATCCACATAGACACAGGGACAAGGCCATGTAATCAAATCCAGTCCTTTTCTTGCTGTGACGTGACAATGTTGCATCACAATATTCATCCGAACAAAGTCGGTTACATATCTGTCAGAAGGTCCTACATTATACAGGTAAACGTTAGGTTTCTGTCCTACATTCTTTCTGATCGGTTTGGCCTCTTCCAACAGGACGATTTTTCTGTTGTGCAGCCTTATGTTTTCATGAACCAGTATATTACGTATGTTCAACTTCCACTAGGAATGTGACACGCCGTACGTATCTTTGCCATTTGTTTTCATGGTCACACTTGAAATTACATCATAGAGAGATGCTAAATCTGCTTGGACAAGATCATGTGTCTGTCCTGGATCGAGTTAAAAACTGTAGTCCTGGGAACAAGAACAACCCGAGGAAATCAGATTGTGCTTCAAGATATTGCATCTTACGCTCATGATCCCCAGAAGAAGCAACAACAAACCAACAAAATGCTGCTGTTTCAAAATGAGCCAGTTACTTTTCCATTACAAATTCTGTGCTACTTTTCCTGTTATTCAAGCATCCCCTTGGTGTTCATGTTCTTGTGCTTTATCTAGGGACTCGGGATGAGTGTGAGACGGATGAGAGAGCGCCGACATGGTGTCGGCATCACTTTTTAATATTGCTCTGACCCACTTGTTTCGGGAAGTCTTGCAGTCGCGCTGAGAAATCGCGGAGCACGAGCACAAAGATGGGATTATCTTCGCAGACATTCGCATTTCCTTCTTCCCTTAGCCTCTCTCTTAGGCTTCTTTCTGCCGAGTCAGTCTCGAGAGTCTCAACAGCTTCATGTAGATAAGACCAAAACTTAAAGCTTAACCCCAGTCATTTCTGAGCTGTCGAATTTTCCAGGGCTGCTGCTCTCGATTTATGTGTCCAGATGATGCCGCCAAGATCAAGCGATTAGCAATCGGCTCGTGAAGGCGAAGATGAAGAGGTTGAAGAAGCAGTGTCTGTAATCCAGACCTGAATACTGAATTGTGTTCGGTTTCATCATGCCCCTGGAAGCACATATTTAAAGGTCATCATAGTCATTATGAGGCTTTTAATTCCTTTTTCAGCCTCTTAGTAATACAGGCTGATGCTTTGGGGAAGCATTAGTGCTGTGTATTAGCATGTATTAGTGTGTGTGTGTGTGTTGGGGGATGGGGGGTGGGCTAGGATATACTAATCCCCAGAAGCTTGGAGTGTATAAATATTAGGGGGAAGCTTCGGCGCAGATTAGCCTTCCATGACTTCGGCAGCTCTGATGAAAGTGTATTAGAATTGACCAAAAGACAAACAGGAATCCTGCTGGGGTTCGTCTTTATTGCAAACTAAATCTGGCTCGGGCAAACTGGCTCTATTTTGATGCCTAAGCAAATTCTGGGCAGTGCAAAATTACCAGAATAACCAGAAAGGATGTACTGTTATCCTACTACTGGGTTGTGAGGGCTGCTAAAGGCAGGAAAACACCTTGGACAGGTCACCAGTCCATCACAGGGCAGACACGCAGACAGGCACATTCATACCTAGGGGCAAATTTGCATGTCTTTGGACTGCTGGAGGACACTGGAGCTCCTAAAGGAAACCCACATAGGCACAGGGACAAGGCCATGTAATCAAATCCAGTCCTTTTCTTGCTGTAACGTGACATTTATGTGGCATCACAATAATTATCCGAATAAAGTCGGTTACATATCTGTCAGAGGGTCCTACATTATACAGTGAAGTGCTGGATTGGCACAGAGTGTAAAAACCTGGTACAGATTGGTGGTGGCTCCATAATGTTATAGGGTTTGTTAAACATATACAAATGTCTCAGACAGGTGAACGTTAGGTTTATGTACTACATTCTTTCTGATCGGTCTGGCCTCTTCCAACAGGACAATGTGCTACCTAATAGATTTAGAGACGACAAATTATGGTTAGAGGAACACTCATGTAAGTTTGAGGTTTTGGCATTTACACGTAAGTCACCGTATCTCAACATTATCGAACAAATCTGGGATATCATGCAAGTCACTATGGAAGACCTACATCTCAGAGTACAACAGGATTGTGAACTGTTCTGCAGGAAGTGTGGTGTTTATTGGCTACAGAATATTTTCTGAAGCTCATGAAGTCCATGCCTTGTGGGGGACCTAACAAGTACTAAACCGGTGTAACCAGTTTTTCCAGCACTTTTGTGTACCTCATATCAGATTTACTGTTATTGTCAAATATCAAATAGAAATTGTACCATAATCCTATTGAGTTTTGAACCCTTACTAACAACAAGGCCCTTCAGCATGATGAAATCACCGTAACACACTCTTGAGTGGCTTATTGCTTTATTTTCTCAAAGCCCTTATGTATGTGTATGTCGGTGGACAAGGTACCTTATTTATTTTCCATATGTATGCCAAGCAGCTGGGTTATTTCAGCATTGGAGAACAATTATGTTTTTGAAAATATTGTAAAAAGAAAGGTTTCATATATTTTGCTATTTCTGCTTATACATTAAATTAGACACATGTTTAATTTTTAGAAAAACCTTCCATGCCATCTCAGCATCTTAAACAATTGAAACAAATTTAAGATGTTTTTTTTTTTTTCAGATTCATAAGTCAACTCTGTTATAGACATATGGTTATATGAAAGCAATATTTTTGCCAAGAATCAGTATAAAGCATAAAATTATTAAAAAAAAAATAATTTATCTCTTTTAATGCACCCAAGTAAATAACATTATTGTACAAACTATAAACTTATCTAAAGCTATTTTTCTATAATTAAGCTATTTTTTTAATGAAGATTTTTCATTTATCAAAGTATTTTCTTTATATAAAAAGAGCACACATCTGGGTCTCTTAATTTTTAGATAAAATTGCATAAAATTTAGATATTAGCTAGAAATATGCTGACAGCTCATTTAATTGACACAGTATAACAGGGTTGACATTGATATGTTATGTGGCATTAAATGTCAGTGAAGTCTGTTCATTTTCATTTTATGAAAATTTATTTAGTCTACTGTGATATATTAGAGCTTTAATTTGAGCTCACTGTTAAAGGTTCTGACAGACAAATAATGGTTCAATCAACTTTCACAATTTAGAAATTATAAAGAAGCAACAAACTTTACAACAGTAAAAACTTTTCAGTGTGTCTACCATTTTAAAATTCACATTAAAAATGAAATCATTCAAACTAGGCAATTGTAACTATTTAAAACCTTCATACAACACTAAGACTGGACATGTAACATTTAGAAATTTATCAATTAAATATAAAAATAAATATAAAAATAGTATATGAAATTTTAATTTAAAAAAATTTAAATAAAACGTTATACATTTTCACTCAAATATGAACAATTAATACAAATAAAATAAAAAATAAAATGTAAAATAAAATAAAAACTACATATTTATAATGATTTCATCCACTAAAATGTATATGTACAGACAAATCTGTGTGTCCATACTTAGGCCATAATGCAATAGTCTCAACCCTGTTAGTGCTATTTTTAACTGGCTGTTTTTAATATTTAAAAAAGAAAATAAAATACCAAATATTAATTGTTTATACTTATACTTATAATTATACAGTTGGTTTTATGTATTTGTAAGCTCTGTGTATTTTATTCAGAGGCTAGGATGAAGCTACAGTGAATATAGTTTCTACCTGGAGTACACGAGAATCTCCAAACCTGTAGAAAGAGGAAAAGAAAGAAAGGAGGGAAGGAGAGAGGACAGCATTGTCTGTGTCACATTCTCGCCAGCTGATTTATTCGAGCTGTGTGTGTTGCCTCTGTGTGTGTAACGACAGATTAAAGATGGCAGAGACCTTTACAGTGCGGTCTCCTGCAGCCATTATCACACTTATGTAGAAGCCTAGGGTAGAGATGTTGAGGAAACTGCTACAGTGGATTAAGAGATAAAACGAGTGCACAGAGATGTCCAAACTGCTTCATTTTCATTTATGGCATTTGGCAGACTCTCTCATCCAGAGTGACTTACATTTATCGTATTTATACAACTGAGCAGTTGAGGGTTAGGGGCCTTGCTCAAGGGCCCAACACTAGCAGCTTGGTAGTGATGGGATTCGAACTCCTGACTTCCTGCTTATCTCACCTGCTTGTAAACATCTGAGATACATTACGACTGGTAGTACTGGTATCTCCTTAAATGTTTCCTTAAAAACTTATCCCCGGACTCCTGGAAAAGTCCCTGAACACAACTGGGAATTCAGATTTCCAAAAAAAAGGATCCTTTTAAACAAGTCCCTGAACTTCAGAGGACATGCTCCTGATATTTTAAGTGTTGTCCATCATGTATGAAATGATTAAACATGAATCTGGGTCTGAAATGCACTTTTTGTCAATCTGTGTACTTTTTGGATCTTAATCCGCAGAAACTGATCTCACATAATACTGTTTTTCCATTTCTACTGTTAGATTGCACAGGGGACGTTTTTTTATTTCAGCTGGCATTCGTTTTAATTGCAGAGTAAGCGTGTGAGTATCGATTGACAGCCTAATAAGAGGTCTTACACGCACACATTTGCAGAAAGAGAGAGAGAGAGAGAGAGAGAGAGAGAGAGAGAGAATAGGGGAAATCCCACCTCATTCCTGGCCCTGTTTCTCAGACTCCCCTCCCAGCTGGGGTTCTCCACTGTAACCGACATATAAAAGCTCTCACTGTTCTCTACAAACCCACCTGCCCAGGTGGACTCCAGCCAGGGAAAAAGTGTGTGTGTGTGTGTGTTTGTGTGCGCGCGCTCCGGAGATTTGACTACGACATGACTAATAGTGAGTTAATGTTAATTCTCTAGTAACTTGAACAATACACTGACTTCCAATGGGAATAAATAGAGGGAGTGAATGGAATCTGTGTAGGAATTAAAGCAGCAGTGTTGGGGTGATTGGGGTGAGGTGTTACTTTATAAGGCATTACAGTAACCTGGTGACTTATTTCAGTAACAAAGAAATGTAAAAGACTACAGTGGGTAATCTCATTACTGTTCATAAAAAGATGTTACTTGTGTTACTCATACACACATTTCCTGAGCTTTTCTCTGTCTGGGCTGCAGCTCAGTCACTTAAAATATAAACATTAAAATACATGGGTTGTGTTTTTGTTTCTAGTGTGTATGTGTTTATTTGGAATTTTAGAGTGAATTATAGTTCACTTATAAATCGCTTAAAATATTCACTAGTCACTGGTAGTCAAATTTAATTGCTTATTTGAACTTGTTGCCTAATTTGGTATCTCTCTAAAATACCTGTTTAATAAAGTTAATTAAAAAGTTTGTACTGTTTTACAATCTGTCCACAATCTCTGGAACACACAAAATAAATCAGAGCTAATCAGAACTGCACCACAAATGGTACTTAGAAGAGTATAATAATAATAATAATAATAATAATAATAATAATTATTATTATTATTATTATTATTATTATTATTATAAAAAAAATATATAATAATAATAATAATAATAATAATAA
>JAOVVF010000051.1:4677773-4694136 GCA_028565595.1 Duopalatinus emarginatus
TTAATTGTAACATTTCACTTTAAAGCCTTATTCATTTACATAGATTAAAAAATGCGATTAATCGTGATTAACTATATGAAATTCTGAGATTAATCACGGTTAAAAATTTTAATCGTCTGACAGTCCTAATTTTCACTAGTTACTTTAAACTACGGAAACACAAAGATGTTACATGATTAGCAATATGTTTACATTTCTAAACAGTACTCTTTGTCTGGGGTGAGCAATTGGCCCATACTGTCTGTGAATGTTTTCCAGAAAAAGCCTCAAATTTGTCCAAAATTTGTCTGTGGCTACATGGTTGCTTATTGTTGCCTCCAGATTGAAATGCTATAAACATTGCGGTGGATATCAGTCTGAAGGATGGTGCTGTGGCTCCATTATGAGCTTTGTGTGTGTTTATGTATGGTGCTATCATGGTGCACTGACAGTGTGTATACGTCACATGGATGGCACGTGTGAAATAACTAATGCTGTGGGGAACGCCAGCAACTGACTGTCTCATATGGTGATGTATTGTGATAAAAGATGTTCAGTGTGTGTGTACGTGTATGTGTGTGTGTGTGTGTGTGTGTGTGTGTGTGTGTGTATGTGTGGGGCAGTCCGGGTGGGCCGAGACCAGTATCTGCTGATGAGGCGCATAATCAATCAGCGGGTCTGTATTCCATTCTTCATAGTGATATAATCGCTCAATGGAACGCATTAACGCTGAGGAACGATAATGAGGGAATATGTCGGGAGAAAGCGAGGGAGGGAGCAAGTTCATAACCCATGCGTGATGAATACCCTGTACATACCAAACAGACTCCGGGAATAAATATGGAGGCATAAAGAAGTGTGATTAGACAAATAAATAGAGTGGAAAGAATGTAAAAGAGCTGGGTTTTGTGTATATGTGTGTGTGTGTGTGTGTTTGTGTGTGTGTGTGTGTGTGTGTGTGTTGGGGGGGGGCATTACAACTACGTCTGTGAACAAAGAAAGGGAATCATTTTAAATGCATCCATGTTAGTGGGGGTTTAAATGTTCATATATTCATAGCCTGACTTACACACACACGCTTGGGTCGCCTTTCAGCACAATCAGCTCATAGCCGATACCAATCAAGGGCGGGGCTGGAGGCTATCAAGACATGGGATGTATTCGAAATGGCATACAATTAGTATGTAGTATGTAGTACGCAGTATGTGACCAGACTGGAGCTCTGTATTGTACTACAGGTACACAGATGATGTACTACTTCAGGCAGATTTTGTAATATACATAGGAGCATCTTCATGGTGAACCGCATCCCGTCACCACGACCACTCTGACTCCGCCCACTTTACTTTACATATATTATTAATATCGTTATTTAATATGAACGTCATTTATTTAACAGTTTTGCTAAAGTTGTAGTTACTTGTAGGTAAAACTGATAACTGGTTGTTAGCACTGGTGTCACTGTGCTTACATTCAAGTGCAAAAAGAAATCAGTTACAGCTGTTTTGCACAGCAATGTGAATCTCCTGCTCCTCCTCCTCCCACACTGATTAGTAATAATAATAATACAAAGGTTTTGGACATTTTTTAACTTTTAAACTGGCTATTTAAATTCTCTCGGACAAATTCACAGCTCATGTGACTGTGTAGTATGCGACACATATGTTGACTTTTCTGACTATAGTGCATACTACAGAAGGTAGGCAGTATGCGATATGCAGTATATACTACTATAGTATATAGTAGGCTATGCAGTGTAGTAGTATGCCATTTCAAATACAGCCATGGTCATACTGGGTTATTACTGTTCATAATCAACTCCAGCAGCTTTGACAACAGTTGGAAAGCGTTGGAAAATGTATTGCGTTACATGCAAAAAACAAAAAAATTGCCAGAGTGACATTGTTTTAAATCTGCACATCCAAATACAGTATGAGGTTTCTTTAGCCGTGGACAAGGCCCACCATTTCATTCCCTTAGTCAAGAGATAAAGATTCTGTATTTTTTTATTTAACATTTCAGCTAGAAATGGCAGGAACCAGTGACTGAGGAGGTTCGCCTAGGGCTTCACCTCCTACATGAAACGCTAGATGGAGATACAGAAATAAGGTTTGTGCTGGGCTGCAGCAATCTTTATGGCCTAAAATTTGGCTCATTTGTTTCACCCCATTAATCAACTCTCAGGTTCGGCTAAGTTAAAGATTACATATTTGGGTTGAAAATTAGCCACTACTGATATATTGCAGATCGTTTTTTCTGTATTTGAGAACATGAAAGTGAACTATTTGCCTACTGTACTTGAACACAAATGAATGTGACCTCCACATTTAACCCATCCTTGCAGGGAAACACACACCCCAGTGAACACACTTGCACAAGTGTGGAGGGCAGCCCCAAACCATAGCACCCAGGGAGCAGTTGGGGAGTTAGGTGCCTTGCTTAAGTGCACTTCCATCATGGGATCGAACTCAGGACCTTCCAGTCACAAGACCGCTTCCTTAACCACTAGGCCATGGCTTTCCCTGTCCATCCAATTGGCCCACATCTGTATGCTATCTGTATCGTATGCTATTGAAGGAATCCACAAGCTTGATGTGTTTTGAAGCTTTGCACCACCATGAGAGCCACAAAGTGCAGTGGAAATATGTGACAACAGGTAGTGCAGCTGGATAGTGGATACATAAATTTCTTGAACATTTCTAGTCTATGAGCCACACTTAGTCTTAAAAAAACACAAGATATGAGTCAGTAACATGCTTATGGGGTCTCAGTGACTTCTAAATCCGCCCATTGCACATTATATCCTCCTGAACTGCCCTAAATAAACAACCTTCACTTATTATGTTTCTAGCTACATTTGCAGCCTTGTCCCAGGTTGAGCCAGATTTTATTTTCTGTATGCAATAATCGAAATATCCGCTAAGCTAAACGTATCATGCTGTACTCCCTGCTGGAATATGCCGTCTCCTCTGCCGGAGAACTGTGCGATCAAAATCTGATTAGTAAATTAGATTTAAAACATTCCAAAACATAATTGCGAAATAATTCAATCTCGATTTTTTTTCCCCTCCAGAAGACAAATCTTTCATATCGGCTTAAACGTATCCGTGACCTTTACTGACACGGTTTTCATTCATTTTTCTAATGAAAGTTCAATATTAATGACATCATTTGGGTATTTCATATGTTGTTGTTCAAATTTTGTTCTGTTAAAATAAATATTGCGCTTGGAGATTCCGTTAAAGTACCCGGTGCTTTCCAAGTTTCCATTCCAGATGAAATGATGCCCATCTAGATAAATGAAAATTGCACGTATTTAAAGCAGGATGATGTATTTAGAGTCTGATGGGACGCGACAGACCTGTTGATTTAGCTCTGACAATAAAAACAGAGCATGACGCAAACCCGATTTCTAAATAGAAGTGTGTGTACAGTACTGATGAATGATAGTGCTGTAATAAAAATAGTTGGTAATGAAAGTTGCCATTAAAAACTGACAGCAATGCTCATAATTTATTTATTTATTTTTTTCCATTTAAGGACCAGCTCTCACAATCAAAGTGATCAACAGTTTCAATGCACGTGATAGGTTAAATGTGGAGGTCATGTTAAAATCAGATGAGTGTTTCTCTAACCATAATTTGGTGTCTCTAGACGTGTGTGGTGGTGCATTGTCCTGTAGGAAGAGGACAAACCCATCAGAATGAACACAGGACTTGAACAGGTGTAACTCATCACACACAGTGTTTACCTGTCAGAGATGTCTGTAGATGTACCAGGGGTCCCAACAAACCCCATACTATTATACACCCATCTGTATCCATTTTTTTTTTCTACCAATCTGTACCCGTCTTTACAGTGTATAACTACTGTGTGTTTTTTGTTTTAATTTTTTTTTCCAAATATTTTATTTATTAAAAGTGTTATTCTGCCTTCAGGTCTGACCAGCTTCACAAGTTCAGGTTCGGAGGTCATGATTAGGATGTGGTGTGTGTTAGGATTTGGTTGGGAAGTGGTGGGATGGTGTAAGAGAACTTTTCTGTTTATATTTTCTTTATATGCATTATCAATGACAAGCCTTACTGAAAGAACAGTTAACAGGTACCAAAATTACCATGATATGGGCAGAAGCCATGATTTTTTTGTTACCTATCAAAGAAAGAAAGTGAACTATCTGCCTACTGTGTTTGCAGAGGAATGTGACCTCCACATTAATCCATCCATGCAGTAAAACACACACATACCAGTGAACACTAGGGGGCAGTGTACACACTTGCCCAGAGCAGGGGGCAGCCCCAAGCCACAGCACCTGGGGCAGTTGTGTGCCTTGCTCAAGGGCACCTCAGTCATGTCTTGCCCTGGGCAAGGATCAAACCCATGACCTTCCGGTCATGAGACCGGTTCTCTAACCACTAGGCCACGACTGCCCCTGTGGAACAAAGACTTTATTTGTCACATTACATAAAATTCGGGGAGTATGTGGTCAGTGTGCAGGGTCAGTCATGATGCAGCAGAAAGGGTTAAGCACCTTGCTCGAGCACCCAACACTGGAAGCTTGGCTGAAACTCACAGCCTTAACAACTGGGCCTCGACTGCCTTTGAAGATTTCTCCAGGTCAGGGCTTGGGGATAAATACATGTTCCTGAGCTGAAATGAAGACACTGTGTCGGTGTTCAAGTCCACTTTCACCATAATTACGATATTACCAATAGGGCATAAAGGTAGCGTTGGCTCTGGGGTGTGGTAATGTCATGTCTTCTTCATTACAACTGACACCACAGTTGTCCCACCCACAGTTGTCCTCTCCTTACTGCCTGCTGTCATAAAAGACACATTTTTTCACTCGGAGATAAATAAATAAGAGAGAGATGAGTGACGAGGGGTATAATTAGATTTTGCTTCTCCCCTGCATCGTCCATCTGATAGTGTTTGTTATTAATGACGTGTAGGTTGGACCACACAAGAGGGACGAGTATAACGGGCGGTTTCTGTCGGCGTGGGAAGAGCGACGTGGCTCTGAACTCCCGTTTGCACTAATAAAAATTAAAATTGTTTGTGCGATGACATTACGGTTGCCCCAGGGGGCCAGGGTCGACGTCAATTAAACAGATAAGCAAATGAAAATAAATCGGAGGCGATTCAGCCCACCCCGCTTGCCCGTCTGCCTGCCCGGACATTCAGTAAACAGCAGGAGGAAACAGGAAGTGATCGGAATGGGAGATTTTAAAGAGGAGTATAAACCACTGTGACATTGTACAGTGTTCTCCCAAAGGCCATAATCTCTAAGAACAAAGGAAGGATTAGAAACTTCCTTCCTAGGGCTGAAATCGGGAGCAGCAACAGATGGTATCGCAGCCTATGTGGGTTACATATAACTCCAGAAAAACATGAGATCCTGAACTCTTACTGGGATGGTTCAGGAGAAGGAAGCTAGTGAAATATAGTCATCCTTTCCATAGTGAATAAAGATCCTCCCGTGAGTCATCGCTTAAAGCTTGAAGGAACTCGACAGCCTTGTTTCGTTTGCATTGCATGATGTACTGTATGTCATATGAAAGGAAAGATCGAGGACGAGGCTCGAGTGATGTGAAAAAGGAAGCGGTCATGGAGACTGTGAGTGATGCAGGAGGGTTAATTGGAAAAAATCAAATATTGATGAGAAAAATGGCCACCAGAATCCACCAGTTAGAAGCAGACATCTTTGAAGACATCTACAAAGATCTCTGATAAGTGACCGCTGTGTGTGCCTCCTTTCTGATGAATTACACATGGACGGAAGTGACGTGTCCCTACCAATATCCATCGATTATTGAATTGTCCCCACCAATAATTCGATCCCCTCCAAAAAAATCTGTCAACGTTTTATTCACCTAGAGGTACAGAAAGGGTTAAATCAGAGTCTCTACTCGAGTCCTACCCACCTGTAACACATATGTCCAGTGTGATTGTCTTTCCCTGCCGTCATGTGGGACTATGTAGCTATATTTGGTTGTTAGCAGCGCCAAAACTGGAAGAAAAACTTTCCAGTCATATGCGACACTGGGCGGGGTTTGGATTTACGTGGGGTCCTGGTGTAATTGTCTCTTTTACGTGGGGTCCGTTGTGATTTTATACCTGGCATGACCATGTCTGTGTCTTTTCAGACGTCCTCAGAGAAAACGACAGGCAGATTTACCTCCTGTTTTACTCTGAACTCTGCGAGTCGCCTGATCATTTTATTACAGAGCAAAGTAAAAATAAATAAATAAATAAAGAAAGAAATAGATAGATTGATTTATAGATAGATAAATGAGTAAATAACAGGTGGAGGTTGGGGGGTGGAGGGGTTCGGTCCCCACCAATGTCAAGACACCCCTGCATTCATTCTGATGGGTTTTGGCCTCTTCCGAAACAAAAATGCATCGCCACACAAATCTAGAGATGCCGAATTATGGTTAGAAGAACATTCACCTGAAGTTTCACCAAAGTTACCAGATCTCAGCATTATCACATTATGGTGTTCATTGCCTGCAGAATATTTCTCCAAGCTCGTGAAGCTCATGCCACATGTCACATAGGGGACCTGCCCAGTATTACTAGTACTGGTGTACTTTAGTGTACACAGAGTTTAATTTTTAACAAATAACCCTATAATGGGTCATCATTCCAACCCAAGAATTCAGACTTGTGGGTATACTAAAGGGAAGCTCACTTTTCCGCTTTTCCTTGTCAAGAACAATTAAGGATCTCATAAAGGACATCTCCTTCCTGACACTTTGCAACCACTCACACACACTTAAACTAAGTGGATCAATATGCCAGAGCTCCTTCAACACAATATAAAATGACTCAGGCCATTAGGCCTGTGCATAGTGATGGGACTGTGGACAACTTATTTCATAAGCACTTACTGACCACAGCCATCCTTTTACACCTACCTTGAAGTCTGGTGTGGATCAATCAAATCTTTGATTGATTTCAATGTGTTTTGGCAGAGCAGACGTGAACACACCAGCTTTACTCTAGTGCCCACCAAGTAAGCGAACCCTGGTACAGCAGTATACGGTTTTGACATGAGACTGAAAGCTTATAAGAATTTCAAGCTGAAAGAAAGGCAGGAGTAACTCGGATAACCACTCTTTCCAACCATGGTGAGAAGAAAAAGAATCTAAGGATGCTCAATGTGCTGAAACATGGGCTGGGTTAAAGGGTTTCATTCCTGCCAGCCAGGAATAGGAACATATGGTTACAGTGGGCACATCCTCTCCAATACTAGTCAGCTGAAGACCCGAATAAGCGGAAGTGAAAGTAAAGTGATTGGCCTATGAAGGAATTAGACCTCCATATACAGGGAAACATAGACACTAGTAAACACATACACTAGGGGCAGTCTCTATCCATGGCACCTGGAAAGCAGTTGGGGGGGGGTCTTTGGTGCCGTGCTCAGAGGCAGCTAAGTTATGTCTTGCTGGTATAAGGTTCCCTGATCTTAAGCCATGGGTGCACCAACATTGGCTGGTCTGATGAATCTCAGTTCCAGTTGTTACATGCTGATGGTCAGAACAGTTCAGGTTGTTGGGGGTGGTATAATGGTGTGTGGGAATGTTTCATTAAGCTACTTAACACCAATTAGGCTTTGTTTAAATTGCACTGCCTAATTGCTGGCCTTTTGCATCAAGTGAACAATCAAAGGTGACGTGTTGGAAGCAGGAAAAATGGGCAAAGAATCTGACAAAGAAATTGTGATGTCTAGACGACTGGGTCAGAGTATCTCCAAAATCTGCAGGTCTTGTGGTGTTTGTCCCAGGATGCAATTATATCTGCTTACCAAATGTGGTCCAAGGAAGGACAACAGGTGAACCAGTGATAGGGTCATTGATATCCAAGGCTCACTGATGTCTTCGGGGGCTGTTTTGTCCAATACCAGAGAAGATCCAAAGAAGGATCTGTTGCTGTTCCAGATATCACAGAACACTTTCAGAGGTTTTGTGAAGCCTATGGTGTAATGGAACCGGGCTGTCTTGGTGGGTTTTAATGTTATGGCTGATTAGTCTCACATATACAAGCTACATGATTAATGCTGGAATTGTCTGGAAGTAACATAACTGTGCATTTTATGTGCACAGCATTCCAACCAGTGCCATCTCTTCTTATATCTATAAATGAGCCCTTTTTCCATTTGCATGCTGCTCGTAGATGCTGCTCTCCTCTATCACTCAGACGGGTTTGTCCTATCCAGACCCGACTCCGTGCCTAATGAGGAGTCACGACCGGCTACATTAGCAATTATAAACGTTCAGGTTGGGATTAATCGAGTTACCGGCCATGTCCCTCCTCCTACTCGGGCTCCTGCTGTATTAATCACAAGCACACACCAGCGCCGTTGTGTGTGTTCTGGATCCTCTGTCCTGTTCTAAACTGCGCTAGCGAGCTCCAACCGCCCATAAACCAGCGGCTAACTCATTTCCGGTGATGGATCTGTTTCAGGCTAGCTTCTGCTACGTGAGGTCACGGCCTGTTTGACTGTCTCTCCTCATGAGGAAAAGATAAGATGGATAATGTGCTGATGTTGATATTGTGGTTGAGGAAAAAAATGGCACAGATCATTTTTGCGGGTGGAATAATTTGAGAATACAAGCATTACATTACATTAGGATATAGAGTATGCTAAACAGTGATATCAGAAAGCACAGTGTAATATAATTTTATTACCTAAATATACGGATCATTTTCATTTGGATTTTAAAATATCCGATATCAGGTATCAGAAAAACTGCTACACACTGGTAAAAAAAAAAAAAGTAGTAAAGATTGTTGTTTGCTTTATAATGGTATGATGTTTGCTATTCTGGCATCTCATGGGACCCCTGGTACATCTACAAACGTCTCTGACAGGTGAGCACTATGTGTGCCTCCTTTCTAATGAGTTACACCAGTTTATGTCCTGCATTCATTCTCATGGGTTTGGCCTCTTCTAATAGGACAATGCACCACCACACACGTCTAGAGACACCAAATTATGGCTAGAGGAACATTCATCAGTTTAGGGTTTTGCTATTTACACCTAAATAACTGGATCTCAACGATATCGAATACATCTGGGATGCCATGCAACATACTGTGTTCCTACATCTCAGAATACAACAGAATTGTGGACCGATCTGCAGGAAGTATGGTGTTCATTTCTGCATGAATCAATGGGGAACCTAGTATTTATATGGTTTTTACATGCATACATACATACATACAGTGGTTGGTTTGGTTCTGTGATAACATCATTGGCTCCCATATGAGAGAACTGGGTTCAATTCCTGGTCTGGGCAGCCAGTTGGTGTTACACCAAGACTCCTAACACTACACTAGCCTACCTGTTATATCAGTAATATATATATATATATATATATATATATATATATATAGGCCAAGGAAATTGACAGATTGACAGAAGTAAATAAGCATGTTGTTTAGTAAAATAGATTCATATCAGAAAATGTGTTGGGAATCTGAGATTCTAAAAATTAAATTCTGTCTCCATTTCAGCTTGCTGTGAGGACGTTACATGTTATGGTTGGTTGGCATTACTTACAGCCTGACCACACACACACTGTGACTGGTCCTTCATTCATTCAGACAAACTGGAAAATGAAGTAAATTTCACTGATCTGCTCCTCTGACAGGAATGAACAACGATGCAGAAAGTGGAACTGCCCTCCGAAGACACCATATCCTCACAAATCCCATCGTAGCACACACAATATAATTTATGACCTATAATATAACTGGACGTAACTAGTGTTGACTCCGACTCCAGCCAAACGGTACTAAAGCGCTGCTTCAACGCCACCTCGTTAATAAGGGGATGGAAAAGAGCTCGTACTCAGGAGGTCTTCGTTTTTACGCCGTCCTGTGTTCTGTCTCTTTTCCCTCATTTGGTTTTGGGTGGACGCTGAGAATCGCTATCCCTCTCCTGCGATAAAGCCGTCGTTTGTGCTGTGGGAAAGTGAAATTCCTCAAACTTTTGGAGAGCCTTCATACCGCCACTCGACCGCAAAGGCCCGTACATGCATGTGCTCAATCGATGCCTCGTTTACCCACAATCCCCTGCTCCCTGGCTAGGACAGCGTTGCCCTTTGGTTTGGCTTGTTGAAGCGACAGTGTTGTGGACAATGCTGCGATCGACAGCAGTTGTCAGGTTTTGTTGTTGATGTTGGGTGACTTGTTTCTCTCTCAGTGGTTGATGGTTTGGCTTCTGGTTTGGAAACGACAGCAGCCGCTTCACACTCAATTTCTTTTTGCTTCAAACACAAGAGTATACGTACAAGCTTCACTAGCCCAATTATATCTTTCCCAAACTAGGAACCTGAATGTCCTCTACAGATCCCTGCTTACCCAACAACCAGTACCATTAATAAATGTGTACAATATGCACGTCACTCAGATCACGTAAACGGTAGATAGGGAAAAAAAAGTGCAGTAAAAGTGAAATGATTTGCCTGCTGTGCTTGCACGCATACAAACACTAATAGCCCAGAACAGTGAGCCATCCTATCCACAGCACCTGGGGAGCAATTGGGAGTCCCTTGCTCAAGGGATCGAAATGCCAACTTTCCGCCCTACGGCTTTCCAGCAAAAGATTGAAAGTAAAGTGAAAGTGAACTATTTGCCTACTGTGTTTGCACTTGGGCCAGTTAACTCATGTGCCCAGAGTGGGAGCCAACAGTGGGAGAGCAGTTGGCCAGTTAGACGCCTTGCCCAAAGGCACAAATTAAATATGTTTAGGCTTCCTATCTAGTTACCCACCTATGCACCTTTCCAAAGTACATGCCTGCCATTCCTGTCTACCTTTTCCTACCTACATATGTGCCTTCCCTTCTTTGTGCCTACATATGTACATTTACATTTACAGCATTTGGCAGACGCTCTTATCCAGAGTGTCTGAAGCTAGTGGAGCTAGATCAGGATTTAAGAACTCAAACCAGAATCCTACTAGAAAGGAGCCATGTAGTATGAATTATAAAATTTTTCCCACCTACCTCCATCCCTTCAACCTATCTATGTATATACTGTACCTTCCTTTCTGACCTACCTACCTACCTTCCTTCCTTTCGTTCTTCCTTCCTACCTGTGCAATAATCAAGCTGTCTAATCAGCATCTGGATTTGCCACACCTGTCAGGTGGATGGATTATCCGAAGGAGAAGTGCTCACTAACACAGATTTAGACAAATTTGTGAAAAATATTTGAGTGAAAAAGGCCTTTTGTGTCTTAGATCTTTGAGTTCAGCTCATGAAAAATGGGAGCAAAAACAAAAGTGTTGCGTTTATAGTTTTGTTCACTATACATGCAAAAGTAGAAAGAAAGGAAGGTTCCAAATTTGTCAAAATCTGTGTTAGTGAGCACTTCTCCTTTGCCGAGATAATCAATCCAGCTCACAGGTGTGGCAGATCAAGATGCTGATTAGACAGCTGGATTATTGCACAGATGTGCCTCAGGCTGGCCACTCTATAATGTGCAGTTTTATCGCTAGTTTTTAAGTGAATGCGCATGCTGACTGCAGGAGAGGGGCCTTGTTATGAATGTCAGCGTTGTAAATCGAGTGGTTTGTGGTGGCGGTGGATCTTGTCATGGTATCACTGTGCATTCAAAATGGCATCAATAAAATGCACCTGTGTTCGTGGTCCATTTTGCCTGCCCATACCATAACCCCACCACCACCATGGGCCACTCAATTGACAACGTTGATGTGGATAGACTATTTCGGCAAAGAAGAAGTGCTCACTAACACAGATTTTGACAAATTCGTGAACATTATTTGAAAGAAAAAGGCCTTTTGGGTACTTGTCTACATATTTACCATCCTTCATACCTACCTATATATATAAATTGTGGACTGTTCTGCAGAAAGCATGGTGTTTATTGCCTACTGAATATTTTTGCAAGCTTGTGGAGTCAGGGTCCTTGTCTGGGATCTACCATGTATTACTACCAGTTTTGTGGAACTTCAGTATATACTTGCCTGTCTTCCCACCTTCTGTCTTACCTACGTATATCTACCTACCTTCCTTTCTTCGTTCCTTCCTATCTTCCTACATGTGTAGATACATAGGCACACCATACAGGACGCTAATTCATCATGAGGCATCTCGCATTTATAATTCAGCGTCGATCCGTCTACAGGGACGGCTTTTTCCAGAGCAATATTTGTGAGTGCTAAAGCTATACAGGTTTATATATAGCTTTATTTGATGTGCTCAAATGATATCATCAGTTACTGCCAGTAAAATTCTGCCACGAGCCTCTAAAAAGCTAAGTAGTAAAAATGTTGTAAAACCACCCATAAAAGCTGTGAATGAGCCTCTCTCATCAATTAACTCAGCAATTGGCCATACACTCCTTTATGTCTTCAGCAGATCGCTTTCCAAGCAAATCCAGAACTCCGCTTTGGTTTTAATGTGTATAACTGATGTTATATTTCATTTCAGCAATCAGAAAACGAGAAAATAAGTGAAACGCCTTCTTTGATACTTTGTAGATAAGCATGTTTGTTCTTGTGAATCACCACCAGACTTGTTCGCTTTCTCTTTCTCTGGAGTAAATAAGACGCTACAAAAGTCAACAAGCTGTGTAACCTGAGCTGAGTGTATCTAAGGGATTACTGCACACTACCCTGACACACACACACACACACTCCTACTAGCACTACTCTGCGTGGCTGTTCCCAGTGACCCGGCGTTCATCAATTACCCTTTCTCTCTATCCTTTCTCCAGACGTGCGCTCAGATCTCGTCGTCTGCGCCTTTTGGTTGAAAGTTATCGATTAGGATCCTGCTGAGTTGCCCTCTCTGACACCGAGCCACGACGGGTGAGCAAATCAGGTGTGTGTGTGTGTGTAAATGGTGTTTGTAAAGGTGTCTTGGGAGCTGCCTGCACCTGCTTTCTGTCCTCACACTGAAATTCCCAGAATGCCTTCTGGGCAGCTGTTGACATGTCCTTGGTCTCCTGAATGATGAAAAGAGGCCTCCGGGATCATGTATGTTGAGTGTGTGTGTGTGTTTGTGTGTGTGTGTGTGCATTCCTTCATCAAAAGGTGACAGACCTCTCGTGTCCCAATTCATGTTAATCCCCTGGACATGAATTTTCACAGCTCGTGTCCATTGGCATGATACATCTCCTGAGATCCTGTTACTGACCTCTTTCACCCCAAAAACATGATCTACAAAGAGGTCAGGGCGGAACACCCCCCCCCCCCCACAAACACACACACACACACGCACACACACACACAGTATTAATGTTCAGCTCTGGTTAGAGTTGGGCGATATTGACGTTTTTCATACCGTCATACCGTCTTTAGATATAGCAGTGGTATACTGTATTACCATCTCTCGAGAGGGGGGTTGGGGATGGAGGTGATTTACAGTATTCAACGTTTTATTACAAAAAAAAAAAGAAATGGTATCAAACATCAAACATGACTTATTACTTGGTCCAAATTCTAACACATATTTCAAACCACAGTGTAAAAAACATCTATCAGCGACACTTTTATGCATATAAACATATAAGATTTCTCCGTTATTATAACCATGACAATGTCTCTCTGATCACATGACCACACAAAACAAAAGAATAAATAACAGGTCTTAATACAGAAGAGCAGATTCGACATTGATTTAGTGGTTTTACCAAATAAATAAAACAATAACACAATTTTACCTGCTGGTAACTACAAAGACCAAGAGTGGGACCTGTTTGTCTTTCTGTCTCACATGACTCCACACACGGCATGTCAACAGAATAGAAAGGTGGAGGGATTTATACATGATGCTTCCTATTCTCTGAAATGATAGGGGAGGGTGAGGGGGGAGGGGGGTGCAGGCAGTTCAGAGAAATACCCCTGTTCAGAGAAAGACCCCTTTTCAGCATGAGCTCCCTCAAAATCGTCCATCGTAAACGTGAAGCACGGAGTGCACAGACTAAGGTGCATGACCATGCGCTATGACAACGTGAGGGTTGGTGTGGTACAGCGGTAACATCATTGGGTTCCCATGTGAGAGACCTGGGTTTGGTTCCCGGTCTGGACAACCAGTCTGTGCTACACCAATAAGGGTCCTGAGGCAAGACTCCTAACACTACATTGGCCTACCTGTAATACCAGTAACTCTGTAAGTCGCTCTGGATAAGAGCGTCTGCCAAATGCCGTAAATGTAAATTAGGGACTAGCGTTCATGCATGGCACTAGTCTCTATTTTTCAATACTGTCTCCATTTTCAATACCGTGGTATACCGAAATACCATCATGCCTCCCAACCCTAGCTCTGATCTCTGATAATTACAACCACAATGACAACATGCTAATATACACTGAAGTGTATGAACTGGTACAGACTAGCCTACGCAAAATGTTCAGCAAGGTTTGTTCAGTTGGCATTTCATGGGGCCCCTGGTACGTTTACAAACGTCTCTGACAGGTGAACACTGTGTGAACGCTTGCTTCTGATGAGTTCCACCAGTTCATGTCCTGCATTCATTCTGATGGGTTTGGCCTCTTCTAAAGCTGGTTCATTGCAGTTGGGGCCCCCCTTTCTCCTCATTATTATTATCAGTAAGCCTATTACAATTTCTAGGCTATTGCTATAACTGGGAATTGGCACTAAACCTCTGATATGAATTTATGCTTTATTATTGTTATTATTACTCTGCCTAATAATAGGCATATCATCTGCATATTTTACATAAGACTGCAGGTATGCAATCTTAATGTGAGACCTGGGCCTGCTTTGCTTTGCAAAGATCCTCGATTCTTGGTGCAATGACTGATAAACATAGTCTCAGATCATTCTCGATTTGTGCACGATTGCGGTATTTCGTTTTGAGTCCAGCGAGAGCTGCAAGCGAACTTGGCAAGAGACTAGACTAGAGTTAATGAAGCTCAACACGTGTGCGGGTGCTTATATAATAGGCTAGCCTAGCAGTTACGTGACATCGCGTCACAGGCAAAATACTGTATTAGCAAATTTGAAATGAAACTGTGTGTTTGATTTATTATTGTGCTGTAGTAGTCCAACCACTTGCATTCTCTACACGGGATTTTTTAAAAGATTTTCCCCCTGATTTTTCCACCTTATCCTAGCCTAATTGCGCCCCCCTGGGAGAGTGTCTGCGCCCCCCCTCCCCCCAAGGGGGGTTAAGAACCACTGGGTTAGAGAAACACTCATCTGAGTTTGCCATTTGCACCTAAGATCTCAAGGTTATCGAGCACATCTGGGATGACATGTGGAACACTGAAATCCTACACCTCAGGATTGTGGACCATTCTGCCAGAAGTACGGTGCTTATTGCCGACAGAATATTTCCATCAGCTCGTTGAGTCCTTGCCTCATGGGGGACCTACCAAGTATTAGACTGGTGTACCAGTGTTTCTGGTACTTCAGTGTACAGCGATAGCGATTCCTTACGTTTTCTAATGTGAGAAACTTTGGAGAAGTCTCTAAATGTTGAGAGAAGCTTCTCTCAACTATGTTAGAACCATAGACTAATGTTAACTGTTCTGATCTGTGTTCACTTGCATCTTTCATGCATGATGTTAACTTGTAATTGAGTATTTTTACCATGTTGTATTGGTATTTTTAAGATCCGAGTACTTCTTCCACCAACTGCCATGCATATACAAACACACACTGACTAACCTAGATAAACACAGAGCACTCACACTCTCCCATTTTACCTCCAGCTGCATTAAGAGGACAAGTTCCAGCACTACAGCATCCGAACCAGATGAAAGAACTCAGTTTACGGCGCACACTCTCGCACACACACAAACACAAATATGTGCACCTCTGAAACAGCGCTGTCTTTGTTTTACGTGATCGCGCAGCCCAGCAGGTTCATATCATCCTGCCATTACGGTATTACCGAGCAATCTGCAGCAGCCTGGCACGGGCCGAAAGAAATCACATGCTAACACACGACAGATACGCGGGTGTGTGTTGAGCAGAAAGTGAGAAGCTATGTGCAAAATACGTGACTGTGACTCACAGAGTCCGCGTCCATATTGTTCTCGTTTGCCTCATTTCGACTGCGCGATCGTTGCTGTGGCGCAGCAGGCCCGTTCCTGTGGTTCCTCCATGTGTGAAACAGCAGATGTGTGGGAGAACCGGGTCCTAAACACCACGCTCAGCTTCAGAGAGATTATAATGAGAGGGAATTTGACATCCCACAGGGGGCAAAGAGTGACGTTTAACAAATGGATCAGTAAAGTCAAATGAGAAATGAGACTTTTCAACTGTCGGTCCATAAATACGCTTACAGTCTGTTTACTCGACTTGAATCGCGATTAATCACATTTTTTAATCTATGTAAATGAATAAGGCTTTAAAGTGAAATGTTACAATTAAAATGGCGA
>JAOVVF010000051.1:4719350-4734996 GCA_028565595.1 Duopalatinus emarginatus
TATTTTTATTATGATCCAGATATATTGCCCTGGGTTACTTCTGCTGGTAAGTTCATGCAAGCTAAATCAGGGGGGTTAATCTCCCCAGTCGGCAGAAAAATACAGATTCAGATGGTGCAAATATTTCTGATAAATATACTCCAGTAATAATTACATTAACGCACTTTCTCATGTAAAACTAATCCAATCCGAGTAAGGCTTTTAATGCTACCTTGGAGATAAAGAGTTATTAGTTTTAATTCGAAATCAGACGCCAGGACGTTTTTCATCCTTAACTATGAGTTTCACCCCCGAGTGGTACCTACATCACGAGAGGATCTGGACTGGCCACATGGAAAATATGTAATGAACACTATTAGTTAACGTCAGCGTCGAGTCTAATGCTATTACCCGGGACATAAGCAGAGTGCTCATTTACACAGTCTTTGTGGGACCCCAACAGTATAATTAAATCTCAGCCGCCTGTGACTTGTTAATGTAAACCAGAGCATGAACGATGTCTTGTTAGCCACACTGGATGATCGTGAATCAGGGATAAATTGGTTCTGATGCCACGCTGTAAACAGACTGCTTGTTCTCGCTTCGCACAATGTAGCTAAATGCATTTGGATTCCCTCAGTTGGCTTTATTACACCTGCTTTAACACGGAAACTCAACTTACAACCATTTTCAGGATGTTTAATCATGATTAGGTCCTAAAATCCAAACTCAATCATCATTTTCCAGCAATATTCAGAGTTATATTCATGTAAAATCCAGAGTTAAAGTGAAAGTTGGACACAAAGTCCCACAATGCAGTGCAGCTACATGATGCAAAGAATCAACCCAGCTAGCTAGCCGTCAACAACATGATGAGTAAAGTGACGACTGACGTCATGTTAGCATAAAACTGTTGAAAGCTGATTTGCTGAAACGTATGAGGAGGTGTGAGAGCTGGACCTAAAGTGCTGCTGTATCACCGTCTTTCAGTAGATCCACTCGCTGGTGAGCAGGTAGCAGCATAGCATTGTGGATAATTTAATGTTAAAAAATTTTTAAAACTAATTTTAAGATTTTATGTTATTTTGTACAATACTGATTTCTTCTTATGATTGCATCTTTGCTATTTATTTGTACTATTACTTAATTTTTTTTATGCTTTTCTGTGATTTTTGTCTAGTTAAAAACTGCAACTTCATGTTTAGAAGGTGCTGTATAAACAAAGGCATACAATAATAATAATAATAATAATAATAATAATAATATATTATAAATATTATATAAACTATATAAACTATATAAACTATATAAATAATAATAATAATAATAATAATAATAATAATAATAATAATAATAATAATTATTATTATTATTATTATTATTACTATTGTTGTTGTTGTTATTAATATTAATATTATTGGAGCTCCTTGGGTTAGGGGCAGGTTTACCTTTTGTACCTTGCAGACATCTTTCAATCTCGCTGTATAATTTTCTGTGTAACTTTTCTTCAAACAACATCAAATTAGTGACATGAAACTATGTTAGCTGTGGAATATATATTAATAGATATTAATTGATGGTGGATTATTTAAGATGGTTTGGTGCATACTTATTGCATTATTTTTGATAATGTTAGTTATGTTACTTGAAGACATTAGATACCCAAACCCCATAAATTTTACTCCGTAGTGTAAAAAGTGCCTTACTTTGAGTTCTTTGCATAAAATTTTAATAGTTTAAAGTATTGGGCAGGATTCTTAGCTGATTAAATTTAATTTCTAATCCTTCATCTAGATTTATTAATGGGTGATTTAAAATATTATTATATCAACCCTTGATTTCAATTCCAAGAGTGCTTATTTAATTTATACAAAGAAATTCAGGTCAAAGGTAAGGCATTTTTCATCTTCAGCAAGGTACTAACTGGTGATGACAGGATACATTGTGCATTTCTGTTGCACCACTCACAATGACAGTAAAATTGTAATAAAAGTAAAATAAATTGTTTATTAAAATGTGATTTAAGAAAATTCTATTTAATAAACATTGAGTATAAATGGAACACATTAGATACCAAATATCTGTTTTTAACTGTTTTAAATGTTCATTATTTCTGTAAGGCTGCTTTGGGACAATGTTCATTGTTAAAAGCGCTATACAAAAAAATGTTATTGAATTGAAATGTCACTTTTATTTTTTTAATAATACTTAATTTAAACTTGGGCTTTTGCAATGTAAAATTACATTTTACATTTTCTTTAATGGAAAACGGTCTTAGATTTATGTTTCTATTTTATGTTTGTTTGTTTTTGTAACAACAGTAATATTGTATACCTATTTATTTATTTATTTATTTATTTATTTATTTATTTATTTAACATTGCAGGAGCCCATTCTTTCACAAACCAAAATAAAAATCAATTATTATATTATTTATATGTATATTTACATTAACGGCATTTGGCAGACGCTCTTATCCAGGTTACTGGTATTACAGGTAGGCCAATGTAGTGTTAGGAGTCTTGCCCAAGGTCCTAAAATCCAAACTCAATCATAATTTTCCAGCAATATTCAAAGTCATATTCATGAAAAATCTTGAGTTAAAGTGAAAGTTGGACACAAAGTCCCACAATGCAATGCAATGTAGATTTATGTTTCTTTTTTATGTTTGTTTGTTTTTGTAACAACAGTAATATTGTATACCTATTTATTTATTTATTTATTTAACATTGCAGGAGCCCATTCTTTCACGAACCAAAAAAAATTTCAATTATTATATTATTTATATGTATATTTACATTAACGGCATTTGGCAGATGCTCTTATCCAGGTTACTGGTATTACAGGTAGGCCAATGTAGTGTTAGGAGTCTTGCCCAAGGTCCCTTATTGGTGTAGCAGAACAGGAATCGAACCCAGGTGTCTCACATCAGAGCCAATGATGTTACCACTGTACCACACCAACCACTGTATACTGTATACTTGCACTTGTGTGTATAGGTGCATTTTCACGGCTCCTCACTATCATTTCTATTAAAGATACTGTTAAAAGTCCTGTATCTCCTGCTAACAGTGAAATACAAACACTATTGTAATGTAATAGTGAAATGTGAATAGAATTGTTATGTAATAATGTGTCCATGTCACTGTCATGTTGTGTTTTTAGCCAGTGTAGGCCGCCAGCAAGGCTGAAGTCACATAGTATCACCACATCGGAACAATACCTGATTCCAGTCTTGCTTTCGATACATCCATAAATGACACATGTATAATTATTGTACAACACACATCCCTTCACTATGTTCATATAAACTGTGATGTCATAGTTCCATCTCACCAGGATTTTCCCTAAGAGCACTTTAAAGAACGGAGGATTAAAAGAAGAAAAGGAGACCGCGTCATGAGCGAAGACTCCATTTAAAAGTAAGTGTTTACATCAGATATCTCCTAGCTGAGCTAACGTCTCCCACAAATCCTTAAATAGCTGTACTTAATTTTAGAAAGGCGTGTTGGTGCAGGAGGAGTGTGTTTTGTCATGGCACAGCGTCATTATGTGCAAACTGTTGCTGATGTGTTAGTCTCTCGGCTATGATGAGCGAAACACCAGACAGGCTGACTGCCGAAGCGTCAAAGCTGCCTGGAATATGCAGATGTTCAGACATATGTATATACTGAGGTGACAGTTTATTAGGTATACATCTGCTGTATCTGTACTTACTAAGGAAGTACGGCGTCCATGCAGGTCACTCAGTGTACAGTTACTGACTGTTGATAATTTACATTTATGGCATTTGGCAGATGTTCTTATCCAGAGCGACTTACAAGGTTAATGGTATTACAAGTAGGCCAATGTAGTGTTAGGGGGAGTCTTGCCCAAGGACCTTTACTGGTGTAGCACAGACTGGTTGCCTAGACCAGGAATAGAACCCAGGTCTCTCACATGGGAGCCAATGCTGTTACCACTGTACCACACCAATGAACCATCCACGTGTGTATATATATATATATATATATAGCAAAAGTATAACAGGGCATGGACCTCACAAGTCTGTAGGCAATGAACACCATAGTTCCTGCAGAACGGTCCTTAATTCTAAGCCCTGGTGACTTTGGTGGGCATGGCAAAAGCATAACTTGGCATCTGTTAACATTTGTGGTGGTGCATTGCCCTGATAAAAGAGGCCAAACCCATCAAAATGAAGGCAAAATGAACATGAACTCGTCAGAAAGGAGCTCACCTGTCAGAGATGTTTGTAGATGTACCAGGGGTCCCATGAAATGGCAACTAAACCAACCCTATACCATTATGGAGCCTCCATAGATGTCTACAGCTTTATATATGCTCTGGCAGATGCAACCAATGGCATTGGTATGCGTTGGTTTGTATTTTGCATAGGTTCATCTGTACCAGTTTTTCTGGTGTAAAACAACATGGTTTGTCCATGAGCAGTGTCAACAGGTGATTATTTGTGTGTGTGTGTGTGTGTGTGAGAGAGAAGATCATGAACGCAACGGCACAATTGCTTGACAAACCCTCCAAACGTTTGACGTAGCATCCTCTGTGGACAGAACATCGTTAAGCGCTTCCCATCCTGTGTTTGCTTTTATATCCGACTTCTGCTTGTAAATGAGAAGAATGTTTAAACTATTAGTCGAGTGTTTCCCCTGTTAGCAAAGCAGAAGATTGAATCCGCTAACGTAAGCAGGAATCTTGCCCAATTTCTCTCACTCACACACACACACATACATTCGTACATACACACAACCTTCTGGTCAGCCCAGGCTATCCATGGATGACGGCTCTAAGACAAGAACCGATGTGTTCCCTTTCACAGCTGCACATCTGGCTGAGCGGTTAGGTAAGCTGACATTTCTCAGGCCCTCTGTGCATCTCGACGACACACACGGTGCAAATCGCACACAGATTTCAACCACATGCTCGACTCCTAACGATTTCTTTCGGTTATTGTACTCCTGGGTCTTGGGTCATTGTTCGCCTCTTTGACAGCCTGGATTAAATGGTGCCTTACTTGTGCAGTATCAGATCATCAGGTGTGCGCACATTCTCTGACGGCACCGCCACTACTTAGCGTTTATTAGGTCAATACATCAATCCTGCTAGCGTCTCCAAAAAAAGCAGCAGTGGTAGTATTTCTCGAGGGCGGCACGGCAAGACAACCCAGGTTTAGCCTTACAGCAAGACTGTGCTGTGTAGAGTTTGAATGTTCTCGCTGTGTTTGTGTGGGTTTTCTCTGGGTACTCCGGTTTCCTGCCACAGTTCAAAGACATGTATGTTAAGTTGATCGCTCACTCTAAATTGCCCGTAGGTTAGAGTGTGTGAGTGGTGGCCATGTGATGGATTGATGACCTGTCCATGGCGCACCCTGCCTTCGCCGCTGATGCTGGCTCATGTGCCTGATTGGCAGGTTAAAGCTGATAAGAGATTAAAGAGTAGTTCTCAAAGTTCTCTCTTATGCAGAGATTGGTGGACAATGCATTCTGGGATATCTGAATGTCCCCAAACAAGTCACCTCCCGATGTATCCTTGATAACACAGACAGAGCAAGAACACATCCAGGCATTTGGACTGGACCTGGCAGCATGGAACAGTACTCAGGCTGCGATTGTAATTCCCAATTACAAACCCACTGTACATGTCTGACCCAAACCCTGCAAAGAAGTAAGGTGAAAGTAAAAGCGAAGTGATCGACCTACTGTGCTTGCACACAGAGGAATCTGACCTCTGTATGGAGCCCATCACATATATACAGACACTAGTGTTTTACAGCTCAAAGGTGGGCAATCCGGTCCGCTTGGGGAGCAGTTGTGGACTTAATGCCTGGCTCAAGGGCACATCATTTGTTTCTGGTTATAACAACAAGGCCACGGCTGTCAAGAGTTATACACTGAAATACCAGAGAAACTGTTCGAAATTGGTGGTGGCTCCTAAATGGTACAGGGTTTGTTTAGGGACCCCTGGTACATCCACAAACGTTTCTGACAGGTGAACACTGTGTGTGTCTCATTTCATGTCCTGCATACATTCTGATGAGTTTGGCATCTTCCAACAGGACAATGCTCCACCACCAATGCTGACAGACACTTATCTGAGTTTGGGGTTTTGCCATTGCCAGGAATTCCAGAGTTACTGACCATTCTGCAGGAAGTACTGTGTTTATTACCTACAGAATATTTCTGCAAGCTTGTGGAGTCCATGCCCTGTAGGTGGTATTAGTATTAGACTGGTGTACCACCAGTTTTTCTGACACTTCAGTGTAATCGCACCTGTAGTGATCAGGCATGGGAGTTGCTATTAGCGCTGACAGTGATCCACTGGGAAAAAGGATTCTCTGAACTGGATTATATATGGATTAATGATATTATGTGGTCATATTTAAGATGCCAATAACCTTAAAATGAAGTGATATTAAAGGAACCCAGTGAGAACAAGCCTTAACCGGTGAAAATGGGCTAAATCGAATGGTTCGTTAGCATTTAGCCGTGGGGATTATCTAAATATTTTAGTGTGCATTAATCAAACAGAACGGATGAAGCGTTTCCTGTTAGTTTAATGACATTTTCAGCAGATTAATGACATTTGAAATACTTTCCCCAGCCAGCATTAGCTACCGTGTATGCTAAAATATGCAAAGGAGAGATTTTGCTTTTCCTTTACCACGTATTTAACTATGAAATACTGTGTACTGTATTGGCAAGTAAATCCATGTCCTCTAGTCCAGCTAGAGGAACCAGATAACATGGTGGACAATTGAAATATATTTATTGTGACAGTGCACTATTTTTTTGATTACCGTGCAGTGACCTAAACTGACCTCAACATTTGAGTGAACACCAGTGAGCACACGTACCCAGTGCGGTGGGCAGCCCCGGGGATCCTGCTCACGGGCCCTTCAGTCGAGTCTTGATGGTTGCAGGGATCGAACCAGGCACCTTCTAGATAGGCTGTTCGACGGCTGGTCATGATTTGTCCTCTACACGTAGGATACATTCATGTCTGATGAAAAGCATCTGCCACAAGCCACGGAATCATTATGGATGTGAATAACGAGCATATATCGTTCCTCTCGCACTTTTGTCTGCACCCATCCACCCATACATCAATCCAAACGCAAGGATAGCGTCTCCCTTTTAGCCGAGCTGTTAGATGATAAAGTACATCTCCAGTCATTCCTGTTATCTGTTAATGAGGAAAGGAGGGAGAGGTGAGAGCTCACACACACACACACACACACACACGCTTCCTGTCTGAACATAATGAGCAACAGCTGAATCAGCGATTTTGATATTATTCACTGGTGTATTCGGTGGTACTTGTGGGGAAAAACACACACACACAAAGCATGAAGTAAAAAAAAGAAGAATAGTTATTTTAGGTTTATTATAGTCTTTTTTTCTACCCGACCCCCATGTCACCTCCTCTTCAGTGTGATGGAGCGATACTGGGAACACCACAGCGGGCACAATTTAACACAGCTAATTTAGATCCCGGCTTTTTTACGACCATCTCCTCTGAAAGTATTACCCTGCACAGGCGTCATAATAACGGGGCCGCATCAATCAAAAGCGGGTCTCTGGCACGCGCTTATGCTGTAGCGCTTATCTCAGGCTGCCACAGTATGTCTGTCTGTCTGTCTGTCTGTCTTAGGCCTGCCTGCTCACAATGAGCCTCACAGTTAGCACAGCATAAATATGCAGTTTAGGGTCAGTGACATTTTAATGCGCTTCAGAGCCACGACTCGGCCTCCACCACAAACGTCTTGTTGTTCAAGCGGGACAGGACCGTGCTCGGAAAATCTGTGTGGGTTTTGGGAAAACGGCATTGTTTTTTTTTCTGGAACCCCCACCTGCATGTTTCCAACACACACATACAAATGGACACACATAATGCAGGCAACACTGTCTCGAAAAAAAGTGTCATGGCAGTCGCTTGTATGTGCTCATATGTTTTTTCAGGTTCAGACTGGACGCAGCTGCTGCGCTGTTTTTCGTCCTCTGCTGTTTTTTTTTTCCAACATACGGAAGGCTTGGAAAATCTGAATGTATTAGCAAGAAGTGTTTTAATTTCATTTAGCATGATAGTCTTCATCTGTGTAAAAAGATTGTGGCAAGTAGAGAAGGTACGTAAGTAATTACCAAGAACATCACAGTAGGATGATTGGTCACTGAATTCCCACAAGGAGTCAACGTGTGTGTGAGTGTGTATTTGAATGTTGCTCTTCTGGCATCCCATCCACATTGACCCTGACCAAGTACCAAGCTAGAGCTGTTACTGTAGATATATAAATGGCCTGTTAGTAAGAAATAGTTGACTTTTCAGGTGTAGGTTAGGTTAGCTTATATAGTGCAGTGTCGTCTTTAACAACATATTTATTTATTTATTTATTTTGCATTATGAAGTCATTATATTTTGACAGATGAGCACATTATACTTTCAATGTTTCTTTACCAGTTTACGATATTTTTGTTATTCACAATGTTCAGTATGTCAGATTAGGAAATGGGAATAGCTGATCAACTTTGACTTTGCAAGTGAAAGTGCACTGTTTGCCTACTGCTCTCGCACACAGAGGAATGTGCGAATTTAGCCTCTCCGAATTTAACCTCTCTGTGCGGTGAAACACACAGACCAGTGAACACTAGGGGGCAGTGAACACACTTGCCCAGAGCAGCTGCCAAACCAGGGTGCCCAGGAAACAGTTGGGGGAGTTAGGTGCCTTGCTCAAGGGCACTTCAGTCATGTCTTGCCCTGTGCTGGGATCGAACCCATGACCTTTTGGTCACAAGACTGGTTCCCTTAACACTAGGCCACAGTTTCCCAGTGCACAATAATAAATAATAATAATAAATCAAAATAATAAAAGTGGTTAATATATACTTAGATCTACCATTTTCTTAGTCTATATACTTTATATGACCTATAAATAACCTGTTTGCTTATTTTGATATTTAGATACAGATTAAAAGACAGACAGAGAAAGAGAGACAAGAGAGAGAGAGACGTCAACCACTCCACATGTTTTGTGCACCTCATGTTACTGGGATTTGAAAATCAGCAGCACAGAGTAAACTAGAGTCAGCCAGTGAGTCGTGTCTGAGGATGAACAAGGTGGCATCAGCATAGCAGCTAGCAAAAATATTGCTAGCAGTACTGCTAGTAGCAGCATTGCTTACACAGTGGCAGACAAGACCACCATGAGGAACGAGAAGAGGAGGAGGAGAACTTGGAATAGGTGAGAGAAGGATGGTGAAGATAAGATGGACTGAGTGCAGTTGGTAAGTTTTGTTTTGTTTTAACAGCGAGCACCAAGGTATTGTCCAGTGTGTTCAGACGCCGTGGTTTTTCTCTGTGGGTTTAGTGATTTTTCTCTCCCCTGACCCACAGTAAGAGAACCTTCTCTGGGTTCCTGACTTCCTGAAATAAACACTGGATTCTCAGAAATGTTTCTTTGGCTGGTTAAGAGTTACCACTTTCTGAATGGGATATAGAACCTTAAGGACCTGGAGAACCCTCAAGATACTTGATAAAACCTGCGATTACATTACGGAGAAATATACAGATGTGGGTTCTTTAACTATTTTACCTGTAGCCCTATATATAGGCCCACTGACTGATTAGAAGATTGTAGACACCTGTGATGGTAATTAGTGAACACACCTTGATTTAACATGTCCATTTGGTCACATTTTTCAGGGGTACCATCATTTCTGTCCAGGCCTGTTTTTTTAAATAATTCTGTTGAAGCATGGTTGAAAAGCAAGCTGACTTCCATTTGTTCATTTTCATAGAATTTTTATTTATTATTACTTTTGTCAGATTTAAGTTATTTCTGTCACCATTGTGGGTTTTTTCTTTCATTAACCGAGGGGTACCAACAATTTTGTCCACGTGTGTATGTATATAATGGTCGATATTTATACTTGATATATATATTTATTTTAACATTGCTCCTTTCTTGGATGACTAATGTAGTATAAAAATGGATTCTTTAAAAAATGGGTTCTTTAAAGGTTCCGTGTAGAACCATCCACCAATTTTACACCCTGTAAATGAAGTTAAAGCAGTTTGTGGTAGTGAACTTTTGAACTTACATGTACATGTGAGATCGTAAGTCGCGGTCCAACATATGAAGTCACATTCAGGTCTGCCTGCGTTATGTCATAGTGAAGAGTCTGCGTTTTGTCCTGGAACGTTGTTGCCCTTTTCTTTCAGAGTGGAAATTACGCTTGCAGCAACTGATGTCATGGCTGGCGAACACCTTGGAGCCTTTTTTCAATGATGTGGCACTGCGTTTTGATGGAACAGTCATCGACTGCATGGCTCCAGGCCCTACGAGCATAAACATGACTTTAATTAATGCTGCCACTAACCAGAGTAAACACTATCTAGTGGCTGTTAAAAAAAGCTAACCAGGGTCTGGGCTGTTTACCTGAGTTTATCACTCTTCCACTTCCAATAGTCCTAAAAACCAAGCTGTTTAGTCTAAATAAAACTATTTTGGTGGAATGTAATTGGTTGGCGGTGTACACCGATTAGCCAGAACTGTAAAACTACCTGTCAAAACAGCCGTCAAAGCAGCTTGACCCAACAAGTCATGGACTCCAGACCTCTGAAGACCACACAACCTCTAAAGGTGTTCTGTGGTATCTGGCAACAAGACATCAGCAACAGATCCTTCTGTGGATCTTCTGTGGACTAGCATTTACACCCAGTCACATCAGTGAACCCTGGGTGCCCATGTCACCATTTAATTAGTTGTCCTTGCTTGGGCTACTTTTGGTAGGTACTAACCACTGCATTCTGTGATACCCTTCAAGACCTGCTGGTCGTCTAGGCATAACGATTTGGCCATACAGATTGTTACGCATACCCTTTTTCCTGCTTCCAACACATATATTCCACCCCTTTACAGGAGCCATTGGTTTTGTGGTTTTACTGTTATGACTGAACTATAGCTGAAACAATAAAAATATGGGAACTGCATCTGAAATAAGCGTCCAGCACACTGGGAATTCTTGCGTTTCATTGTCAACATCCTTGCCTTGAATCCAGAGTCACCAAATAAGGCAGGATTCCTTTTCAAATGTTTGGACAACTTTGAAGTTGCCATTCAGAGTCACAAAGTCAGTCAGTATAATTGTCTCTATGACAGGGTCAGAGACCTCTCCAGGCTTCTTGGGCTCCAGCTGGCCTGTAACAACATTATCTTCATTCTGGAAACCATACAGAACCTTTACACAAGCCGTCTAACGTTTTCAGCCAAACAAGCTGGAGAATAAGAGCTTCCTCTGAGCCAGTGGCGGCTCGTCCGTTGAGGAAAGGTAAAACCAGCTTTCCTAAAATGTAAACATTCTAAAAAATTAAGTGGTAAACTCTTAATCAAGTAACTATTTTTACCACTTCAAAGTCATAAAAGTTGTCTTTCTGTGTCACTGTAGCAATAGCACTCCCAACCACAATCAAAATTATCATCTGACCTCTCCAAGCCAACCATTTATGTCTATTATAAGCAGTCGTTCCCCAGCGTCTTATGGCTTAAGGGTTAATGGGAGAAAAAATGGATGATACTCCCTTTGGGCAGGTTTAACCAAAGGCACTGGATTTAGCAACTAACATCAGTGGACTACCCAATCAGAGTTTTGAGGGCCGGTGCCTAACATCAGTAAGCCAGTCAGCAGGGCTAGTCTCACTGGTGAATACCCAATCAGAAGGATGGCCTTATCAATGATATTCTGCAAGAATCCTGTCTTGAATCATAGTTCATACAGCAATTGTTGTGTTTTGTGGAGGTGTTTAGGAAGCACCCAGGTTCGGTATGACTGAAGTGCCTTTAAGCAAGGCACCTAACCCCTCAAACTGCTCCCTAGGCAAGTGCGTTCGCTGCCCCCTAGTGTGTGTGTGTTTGAATGCAAGGATGGGTTAAATGCTGAGGTCACATACCTCTGTCTGCAAGCACAGTGGTTCTTGAGCCTCTGAATTCTACATCAACACGGTGGTCAAAACAATAGTTCACTTTCAATTTCACTTTACCTCTGACTGTTACAAAGTGCTAACACTGGAGACTCCTTCCATTATTCTAAATAAATATTTTTACAAAAACCTTCACCATATCAAGTGTCCCAGTGTGAGCAGCCGTAGACTTGTGGTTAGGGAACCTGGGGAAGACATGACTGAGATGCTCTTGAACAAGGTACCTAAACCCCCAACTGCTTCCTGGGTGCCGTGATTTGGGGCTGCCCCCTGCTTCGGGCAAATGTGTTCACTGCCCCCAGTGTTTGCTGGTGTGTGTGTGTATTTCACTGCACGGATGGGTTAAATACGGAGGTCACATTCCTCTGTGTGCAAGCACAGTAGGCAACAGCAGTGTCATCTGCCTTTGTTCGGTTTATGTCTCTGTATTATAAGGCTTATAAACAGCTACCACTTTTCTCTGGCTGTTATCCTTCACTGTGGATCAGTTTTGATTATTTTAGGCTTAGAGACGTGTTTATGTGATTTTAAGGAGTGTAACTGGAGAGTAAAAGAGGTTGTGTGTGTGTGTGTGTGTGTGTGTGTGTGAAAGAGAGAAAGAGAGAGAGAGATAATTAAAATGCCAAGTTAAACATTACAGTCTTGATAAAGAGCATTCCTGCCATGCCAGACATCACTGGGGTTGATCTGCACATAAGACTTTATAATGACTGTAAGTGCTCCTTTATAGTCAAAACCAAACCTTTTCACTGGCTTCAACATACACGCTTAAATCTCTGGGGAGATAAAAAGGCTCTGGGTTATTGCTCAGAAGGTCAGAGGTTCAAGCCACCAGAGTGGGCACTGGTGGGCACATGAGCAAGGCCCTTTACCCTGTACTGGACACATGACTGATCCATGGCTTCCTAACAAGAGAGCTTAAATATGTGAGGAATAAATGGCTTCTGGGTTACTATATACTTACCATATACACTATATACACTGGGCGGCATTGCCGCAGATAGTGTCTGTATTACATAGCTCCAGAGTTCTGGGGTTGTGGATTCGAGCCTTGCTCTGGCCTCCATCTGTGAGGAGTTTGGTGTGTTCTTCTCGTGTGGGCTTTCGCAGAGTGCTCAGGTTTCTTCCAACCTCCCTGGAAAAACACACATGGTAGGCTAATTGGATACGCTAAATTGCCCCTTGGTGTGAGTGTGTGTGTGTGTGTATGTAGTACCCTGAGATGGATTGGCACCCTGTCCGGGGGGTATTCCTGCCTTGTGCCCAGTGATTCCAGATGAGGTCTGGACAAACAGCTACCCTGATGGACTAAGCGGATAAGATGGTAACTGACTATTTTATATATATACCTTATAATCCTGTAGTACTATATTGGGCATCCTGTGACCCACTATAGTGTCTTATTATATTTAAGGAACTTTTTTCTACTATATATTATATTATATATTTATATTATATTCTACACAGATAACCCTTAACAGCTACCAAAACAGCTCGCACCTCTTTGAGACACAGACTCTACATGACCTCTGCACCAAAGCATTAGCAATATATGCTTCTGTTGAGCTTTTGTGGGTTTGGACCAGACAGTATCGCGTTCACCCCACCAAGCACATCAGTGAGCCTTGGGCATCCTTTACCTTGATGCGATTCACTAGTTGTTCTTCCTTGGACCATATTTGGTAGGTATTAACCACTGTATAGTGGGACATACCCCTCAAGCTGTCACATGTTTGTCTTCTTGCCCATTTTTTCTTCTTCCAACACATCAACATTGAGAGCTTACAGTTCACTCAGTGATTTTGGCACCACTCTACTAACAAACAACTCTACAACTACAACTACACTATATTCCACTATACTGTACCGTGTACTACAGCCATGGCCCAGTGGTTAGGGAACCGGTCTCGTGACCAGAAGGTCACAGGTTCGATCCCCACCCAGGGTAAGACACGACTGAGGTGCCCTTGAGTAAGGCACCTAACTCCCCTAACTGCTCCCCGGGTGCTGTGGTTTGGGGCTGCCCCCTGCTCTGGGCAAGTGTGTTCACTGCCCCCTAGTGTTCACTGGTGTGTGTGTTTCACTGCATGGATGGGTTAAATGCGGAGGTCACATTCCTCTGTGTGCAAACATACATATATTACCCTATAATACTATATGCCTATATTATACCATACTCACTGTACTGCATAATGCACCCCACTGTCTAATACACCACAGTACCACATACCATGAGTCTGCATTCTGCCTTGTTCCACCATATTCATTCTGTCTTGCTGTGTTCTGCACTTATGCTTAGTTATTTTAGGGTCTTGTCTGGAAATATACGGCCTGCTATAATGCCTGGCTCGTCTGAGAACAGAAGCCGTGTTATATCGGAGCTCTGGCTGGGTGAAGGGAATCGATTCAAACCTGCCTGACTCGACCATAAAACAGGCGATGATAAGAAAGCCGCCTGCTAGTGCAGGTTTAGCACCTCGGTTTATTAAAAGCAGTTTATTGGAGTTCGAGCGTAAGGTGGGAATGGGTCATTCAGGCTTTATTTGGGTGGCGCTCGCATCCAGACAGTCATCTGAGCCTGGGTAAACAGCGAGGACCGAGTTACGACAATTAACACAAAGCTGAAATTGTCGGCTGGACAGATTACAAGTATTACACGGTGAATGATCGCATTGTGCGACTGTTGAGGGTTTGCGAGTGCTTGCTCGCAGTTGTAATAGTCATTATGTTGTTAGTAAACCTTGTACGTTGGCAGGCATATGCACCTCATAAAGGCATAGTTTGGTGGAAATATTCTTAATACAAGCAAGCCTTTGTAAAATTATTTTTAGATTCGAATGCTGAAACCAATTTTCTCCTATATTTATATTTCATACGAGAACCGTGCTGAAGATTTAAACACATGCCGTAATTAAAAACAAAAACAATTCAAGAGTGCCGTCTTTACGCAGGCTAAGATACGGCAAAAAAAAAAACCTCAGCCGAACAATAGTAGCACAACCACAGTCGTTGCAGGAATGCAATATTCGTTACGACTTGAATGCATATTAAAGCAAGAGGCAGTTCAAAGTTTTACCGCAGTCATTAAGCTATGTTTAGTGTGCAGATGAAAGTGACCTCAGTGCCTTTCTTACCGTACACAATAATACATGTTGTGCACACACCAAACGTAATAAGCTACACTTAGATGCACTTGGATCAATTCTGTATGTGCTTTACAAATCAAAGGCAGAGCATGAATTCGGAGTGACTGAGGCATAAAGGTTTACATTGTTCCCATGCATGAAAAAAATGACTTGTAAATTATGTGTGAGGAATTATGTTGTTGTTTCTTTCGATATAAGTTCAGTATAATATAATTTTTGTCTATGTACAGATGAATCGGAGAGAACTAGACAGATGCACTTAGATAGAGAGACTACAAATGCTTTGTAGACTACATCAAGAAATATAACCTCTTTGTGTGGCTTATTTACACTAGTGTGAGGATATATGTTACAAATAAGCATTTGTACTCCATAGTATATATATAAACAATAATACTAAATAATAATAATAATTATTATTATTATTATTATTATTATTATGTAGTAGTAAAATATTATAAGTAATTATCAATTATATAATTAACAAGTATTAATTATTATTATTATTATTATTATTATTTTAGTTTTATTAT
>JAOVVF010000051.1:4753671-4767731 GCA_028565595.1 Duopalatinus emarginatus
AATGGAATTTTTTAGATCTTGGTCATCCTCTTGTCATTACAGAAAGTTTTATAGATAATTAAGCTACGCATAATAAAGACAATAGAAAAAGCATAAACTACATAAGACATGTGATAAGAGTTACACCTTCTACACAATGGATGCCTAGAAATGTAATTATGTAAATTAACTTTCATGAACAGCCCCGTTATAGGTTTCATAAACCTCATTTAAATGTCCCCAGTAATAGTTTTTCCTACTTAACAGAGCCATAGAGCTTTCTGTTGCGCCCACACATTAGGTACAAGTTAAGAGTACATTGGCTGCTTGTTTCTGAATTATTGAGGTTTGGATTAAATCAAATTCAAGTGATCAGGTTGTCAGTTCATTATTCAGACCACAGAGAATAAATAGAATGATAAAAACCAGCGTTGCTGTAGTCCAGCCAGTCGTAGTTTTTTATAAATTGTCTTCCATAAAAAGTATTCAGTGTAGTCCAGCTGGAGTACTTTGCTGTGTCCGGTGGTTGTCAAAGTCTGACACTTAAGAATGATGAGAAACTGGTTGAATTCAGTGGTCTGTAGATTTGATCATATTTCCTCAACTTTATAGGCGATGGAAAACGTACACAAAGTAAATGTGCACAAATCTTATGTGACAGCAGCTTTTTTTATTCTGGTAATAAAACTATGTAACAGCTACATTCAATAAAACAAAAGCTAATAAAAATGACAAGATTTACAAAAAAACTTGCATATTGTGGATAAAAATCTACATAAAAACATACATGTAGGTCAGTAACAAATAAAGCCTATAAAAAGGTATTTTATAAATTAGATGCATTTCATATATTGAATTAACAGCAATGTTTCAACAAGTGTTTTATTATTTTATTATTTTTTTACTGTATTATTACCCCCTTTCCCTCCATAAATAAATAAATAAATAAATAAATAAATAAATAAATAATCGGGTGGCACAACCAAATATTGAAAAATATATAAATCTTTCAGCTACTATTTGTTTTAAACTACATTCTTCTACTTGGATGCCTATAGTAGCTTTTGCCTTTGCTTTTTCATAAAATAAAGTTTTATGATAAAATTCCTAGCTTTAAATCAGTTGTACCAACTGACATGGAAAGTGTACCAACCTAATGACTTATTATTACTATTTAATCAACATTTAAGAAAGATTTGCAAAACTTACCACTCAGCCTTAACTGCCATTTGGACTCCTCTGAACAATGCAGTAATATGTTTATATTTATGTCTTCACTGATGTTTATGGTTGCTTCACACTGACATCTGAGAACATACAAACTGCTGGACAAAAAATAAATAATTATCTAAACATCAAATCATGCAACAAAATTTTATTTAGATTTTTTTTATTATTAAAACACCATTTTAAATACTTTTCCTACAGAGTATTTATTTGCATGGATGGTTGCGCCACCTGATATTTTCAGGGTTTGCGATAAAAACATAAAAAAAAAACCATATATATTAATATAATGTTTTGAAAATGTGTTCAAACTCAGTAGGTTTTATGGAAAAAAAGTAATAAATGTCATAAATTCATTAACATAATTTTAAAAGAAAATAATACTCACGAAAATGTTAATGTCATGTCATTGACTCATCTACATCAGTGTAGAATATTTGCATCTGACACCACATGAGGCATTTCACCCTCAGTGTGGTATAAGCAAGATTAATGAGCGTAACGCATAATTCAAACCTCATAAGCTGAGGATGTTCTCATGGCTATGAGTCCCACAGGATGGACAGACCATCAAGTCTGGAGAACACACACATACACACTCTCGTCACTGAGAACTGGCCATATGGTCAAAGGAAAGACTCAGAGGATGGAAAGTTTAGAGTCCGCAAAGGGTTCTGTAATGGTTTAAAGAAAGACAGAGATGGCCAGAGGAACCGAAGCAAACGTATGTGAGGAGGACGTGCCAACATCAGCATACACACTCAAAGTGCAGTCTTCTTAATCACTCTCAGGTTTCCATCAGCTTTACAAAGCACTGTAGATGTTGGAGCTGCTTAAGAGACTCGATATCAATACAGCAAGATCCGAGGATCATCAGAAGAGTCGGTTTGACAGATGTATGGTGTCTATGACAACTTCTTCTTCTCCAAACCTCAACATTTCCTGAGCATTTGAGACGTTTGACTGCAACAAGCTCACTTATTGTTATTTTCCTAGGCCATTGGCCACATCTTTGACCAAACTTGAAGACATGGTAAATTTGGGAAAGGAAAGATATTGTTTTAGAGCTGGGCTGGAAAAAGAAATGAAGTGAAAGGAATAAGTGAGCTGCAGTCTATTATTTTGTATTCATTCTAAGTGTGTTGCCAATTTGGACCAGTTTTGATTGTGTTGGATTTCATATACATGAAGTCATATGAATGAATGAAGAAATGCTTCCACATTACTGCTGCCCTGCCCCTTATTAATGGTTTAACCATTTACAACTTTTTTTATGAATGAAAAACCAGAACATTTATCATCTCCAACTGCTCATCCTAAACCACCACTCTATGGCATGGATTTGCTCACAGGAACCTGATTTGCTTATATAACTTGTGATGCAATAATAGTTACCTATGGCAAGGCTGAAATTGGGCTAACTTGACCTGCACTGAAGAAGAATAGGATGTACATTATTGCACAGGTTTACTGGTAGGTTTAAGGGGACCATTTCCTAATTACGACACAATAACCTATATAGAGCCTATATAGAGCCACACATATACAGTAATATTTCAAGGCCACACACTAGTATCTCTTGGCTGGGAATTATTATGTAGTGGCCACAATGTGTGAAACTTAATCCCATAAGTTAATAAGTTAATATCTTGTTTAAACATTGAGCCTGTAGTTCAGTGTTTGCTTTCAGAATTCACTTATGGTCCATTGAACATAATGTATATCCCTGTCACAGTGCCAGTGCCTATTATTTCCTTTAGCTTCATTCCAGGATTGAAATAATATAAATTTAATATAATATAATATTTCAATATTTATGTTCTTGAGACCACATCTGTCTAATTCAATTGATTTCTGTGCCTCGCTTATTTTAAAATTCAAAAGTTGACACAAGTGAAGTGCTTTGTTAAGTGTGAAGACAAAATAGTTTAAAAAGTAAACTCATGGCCTTAATACACAAGGCTGTGTCAAAAATGATCGACACTTCGAAAACTCCTGCTTTGTGTACGGTTCCGTATTAGGTCTTTGTTTCCCCAGTCACTGTAATGTACGTGTAATGTAAAATGGCCGCCCCACTTGTGATTTTCAAGTAAGCATAGAAGCGTGCAGTAAAAAATCAACAGTGCTCGTTACAGTGAGATGCTCACTGAAGAGCTGAAGACTAAAATTTAAACTAAACACAGAGGACTTCTATACAAGAGTGTTGTGTGGTTATATACACGTCCACACACCACTGACCATGCTGCCGGCACTCTCAAAAAACTTCATTTCAGGGTGTAAAAGCATTGGCCTTATAGTCTTGATCATCTGTTTGGTCATCTAAAAAAAGGCCTAGGAGGATGAAGGTTTACATGTAAAGACAGAGGTGCATTAGTGCCTCGCAGCTCAGCCTAAAACATTTTTAATGAGGGAGTACAAAAGTTTGGTGACAGATGGACAAAGAGTATTGAAAAGCAGGGAGATTATGTCGGAAAATAATTTATTTGTCTTTCCTAACAGAAATTCTACAGCCAGCATGTGGATCCTTTTTGACTCACCTTCATATTTAACTCAGAAAATGAATGAAAAGGACAAGTTTGCTATTGTGAAAAGGCTGAAATGTTTCCTCAGCCATGAGGCTTTCTAAGATCCTTACAAGGAGCCTAAATTATTTCGTCACTGTTTACATTTCCTCAAGCTTGACTCCCTAAATACGCACACATTTACTGTGAAGGTAAAATGAAAATACACAGAGCAAACTGTTAGAAAAAGCTGGCTAGCTAAAAGGTTACTGATTAAAATGAAACTAAGATCAATCTATTAGAGAATTTAAAAAAAACCTGTAGATGTTAGCATCTCTATGACACTAGCGAACCTGCCTAGCTATTAGCACTACAGTTGCCTAACCTATTATTGCTTATGATGATTCTTTTTGGTCTTTGGCCTTTCTGTCCTATTTACTAAAAGCTTGAACCTGGTAATCTAAGCCAGTCATGTCACATGCATTTCATGCTTAAATTCTAATGGTACAACATCCTGGCATCCCAGCTAGCAGGTTTTGGTCCACAGACAGAATGTTTGCATTGTACTGTTGGAGGAGGCCAAACATATCATAATGAATAGTGCAAAAAAAAGACATGAACTGGTGTAACTCAGTGGAAAGGAGACACACATAGTGAGAGAGATTTGTAGATGTACCAGGGGTTCCATGGAATGCCAGCTAAACAAACCCTGTAGAATTATGATGCCAGCACCAGCATATGTGTTTTGCATAGGCTTGTCTGTACCAGTTTTTTTGGCAAAAATCTGACTTGGTGATCAGTTGTTTGCCCTATTAATAGCTCCTGTGATGCCTAGTTTTTTTGTTACCAGTTTTTCCTGGTCTTGTCATTTTTACTAAATGCTTGAACCTAGTAATCGTAGCCTGTCATTTATATTAATAATATAATAATAATAATTATATAATTATAATAAACACCTTGTCATATGCATGTCCTCCTTACATCCTAACTCTTCTCCTACATCTTCATAAGGTGTGTCCTTTCCTTCTTTCTCATTGCTTCTTTGTCTTTCTTTTCATTTGCACAAAAGACAGGATGAAAAATGACAAACCCGGCGTGAGGCGTCCACCGGCGAGACTGGCAGCTGAAAGCAATTTCCTGTCAAAATCTGCGTGTCTGGAAAAAGACAGCTGAAGGGCGAGGAGACAATACGACATTAACAGTAAGACAGAGAGAACCTCCCTGATTAATCCGCACACAGCATGGCGCTGTGAGACGCTGTGATACTGTCAGGCCACAACCACATAAACAGAATGAACAGGTTACTAGCAAAGGCGGCTAGTGTTTTTAGTGTGGTTCATTTTCAGAACGGATACAACACGATGTGTGTTATTTTTCACACATCTGTATGTCCAGTGAACAACACACATGAACTGTGTTCACTGGGAAGATGTAAATACACAGAGCTAACTATTTAGCTAGCTAGCAGTTTAATGGCGTATATAAAACTGAGACCAATCTACTGAAGAATCAGCTAGCTAGCCACGTGGCATTTTAAATAAGACCAAGACCAAACTGTTGCCAGTTTAGTGATTTAAATAAAATTCAGACTAATCTATTAGAGAATTATCTAGATAGCCACTTAATCTGTTGGCTAATTAGCTAGCTACCAGTTTAGAAATTTAAAGTAAACACAGACCAATGTACTAAAGAATCGGCTAGCTAGCCACTTGGCCTTTTAAATGAAACCAATACCAATCTCCTTACTAATAGCTACCTGTTTAGTGATTTCAATAAAATTCAGACCAATCTACAAAAAAAAAAAAAATAATAAAAATAAAAATAAAAATCAGCTAGCTAACCATTTAGTATTTTAAATAATACCAATCTGATGGTAATTAGCTAGCTACCAGTTTAGCAATTTAAATTAAATTCAGACTAATCTATTAGAGAATTAGCCAGCTAGCTACTTATTTTTTTCAAATGAAACAAAGACTGTTGGCTAATTAGCTAGCTGCCAGTTTAGAAATTTAAAGTAAACACAGACCAATGCACTGAAGGATCAGCTAGCTAGCCACTTGGCATTTAAAATAAAACCAATACCAATCTGCTTACTAACAACTACCAGTTTAGTGATTTAAATGAAATTCAGACCAATTTACTAAAAAATCAGCTAGGTAGCCACTAATTAGCTAGCTACTTGTTTAGCAATTTAAATTAAATTCAGACTAATCTATTAGAGAATTAGCTAGCTAGCCACTTGGTATTTCAAATAAAACCAAGACCAATCTACTGGCTAATTAGCTAGCTACCAGTTCAGTGATTTAAATGAAATTATATTATAAAGCAATATATTGGAGAATTAACTGGCTAGCCCTTAAATTCACAAAGGCTAATCTGCTGGCTAATTACCTCCAATTATCCAAACTCCAAATATGTAGTACAGAGGCACAGTGAGTAGTGTTTCTGCTTCATGTCCACACAGGTTTCTTTTAGGTCTCTGTAATTTTCTTCTACCTCCCAAAAAGTTTAGACTACACATAATGCCTGTTGACTGGCATCCCATTCAGGATATAGTCCTGTATGAAGGCCAGGGGTAGATCATTTATCCACTGTCACTCTAACTAGAATACAACAATCAGTAAATGAGTTATTCTTATTCTACTTATCACAATAAACACCTTTCAAACAACTTGAAAAGTGATACAGTGTGTTGCAAAGTTGCTCACACCAAGAAGAGTCTGGGTTTGATTCCCAGGACTGGTGGCTGGGATTCATTCTGTGTGATGTTTACATGTTCTTGTGTCTGTGTAGGCTTCCTTTAGGTCTTTCCCAGTCCAGGTGATTTGGAAATTCTAAATCATTAATAATATTTTGGGTGGGTGTGGGTTATGAATTTGTGTGTGTGGGTGTCTGCTCTGCAATGGACTTGCGACCTGTCCAAGGTGTTTCCCTGCTTTCCACCCAATAAGAATAAGTCCTGGAACAGACCCCAGCATCCTCCATGACCCAGTAGTAGGATAAGCAGCGTAGATAATGAATGAGTGAGTAATCAAGTTTGTATGTAAGGAATAAAACATTTTATGCTGTGCTGTTACAGGAAAGTAATTATCAACGACATGGTGTGACGCAGAATGACATGAAGTGGAAATGTTTTTTTCTTTTTTCAGATGTCCGTTTGTAACACATAAGTCATATGGTTTTGTTTTTACATGTGATTGCTGAAAGTGAAATGATGGATTCATTATCATATATATCATGTGTATTACTCAAATACTCAAAAGGTATTGTACAGTATAGTATATGATGTAATAGAAATTATTATACTGTATAAGACATAACTGTTAATTCAGAGAAGTCAGTAATTCTCCTATTTGCTGTATTTGCCAATGTTGCCGTTTGTCTGGAGCCCACCTGGAAACATTGGGTACAAGGCAGGAATACCACCCAGAACAGGGTGCCAATCCACTGCAGGGTTCCACTCACACATTCACTCCCAACTAGGGCAATTTAGCAAACACCAAGTTCTTTACAAACGAGACAGAGTGAGGATCGAACCCACAACTCCAGATCCCTGGAAGGGTGCAGCACAGACATTATTATTATTATTATTATTATTATTATTATTATTATTATTACACTGGCTATTATTTGACCGACAATGATAGATTTTGATGAACATCACGTATAAAAATGTGATTTTATTTTATTAATGTGATTTCATTAACATATTTAATAATGTTAAGGTAATTATTGATATTGTAATAGAATAGATATGAAAAGCCGCACAATTTCTTGTATTATGTATAATCACCAAAGCACAGTGCGTTTCCTATAATATAGTTTTAGATGAGTATGGATGTAAAACAATGCTTTGTGCGCGTGCTCTCTACAATAATTAGAGTCTTTAATTCTTTTCTCTCATCGCTTATCTTCCTAAACCCTTAATCACTCTGTACAGGCCTGGTTTCTTCCCTCAACGCTGCACTCGCTCAAGGACGTGAAATATTGACAGTCATTTTTCATCCTCGCATTTACCGTCTGTCGTCCAGTTTTAGCTCCTTAATCAACAAACCGAAGCACTTCAGTTCATTTTTATTTTATAATGGCTTTTATGAGACCGTTTCTTTATATGCACATTTCAACAGTTTGCACTTTTTTTTTTTACTTTCCAGCATTCATTTATAGCATAAAGCAGAAAAGCTTGCCAAGTGTTCGGATTAATTAGATGTGTTCATCCTCCACAGGCGTCCTCCAGGAGGACACCTTATCGCCACAGCCCTATCTGTTTATTAAAGCAGAGCAAAGCAATCTGGTCTGGAAAATATGAAGCCTGACTGTTTCTCCCCCTCTTTTTACAGCCAGCCAGGCCTTGCTCTAGAGTAATTGAGCAATTAAGAATGATTGATTCATTGCCAAGAAGAGTGCGAGACAGAAAGGAGGAGAGCGGGAGAAAAAGGGGCTGGGGGAGTTGGAAAAATTCTGTACAGTAGCTTAAAAGGAGAGAAAAAAAGCTGGGATGATTAAAGACACGGAGGCATGGTTGTCTTTAGAGATGGTGTTTAGAGCATCTGTGCTGATATTTTACCAAGTTGTGTGTATGACATTGATGTTAATGTTGAAGGACAATGAATAGGAAACAATGGGTGTGATGGCTAAGTTTCAGGAAGTTTAAGATCATATAATCTGTGTCTACTGTAACTAATGATCCTCATAACTCAACTTTATAGGACTAGCGGCCATTTGGCTATCCTAATGTTTCTAACCACAGTTATTTTACTCTAACCAGTAACCGCTTTATCCTGGTCAGGGTCACGCTGGATCCGGAGTCTAACCTGGGAATTCTGGGTGAAAAGCAGAAGCAAAATTCACAATGGATCAGACATCACGCTATGACAGGGTGGTTTCAGAAAATATGCATGTGATTTGTTGTTTTGGTCACAACATCATGGTAAGTAGTTAGACTATCTCGTAAAGTAATAAATACAAAGCTAACTGTGCCTCCGTTTTCTCATCCTTGACACTATAAAATAAGGAAATGCAAAATGCAATGTCTTCCAAAAATGTCTGACATTGGCACTGACACTGGAGACTCCTTATAAAAATGTCTGGCACTGGAGACTCCTTATAAAAATGACTGACATTAGCAGTCACATTGGGAAAAAAAATGCCTGGCACTGGCACTGACACTGGAGACTCCTTACAAAAATGTCTGGCACTGGAGACTCCTTATAAAAATGTCTAACATTAGCAGTCACATTGGGAAAAAAATGTCTGGCACTGGACTTGACACTGGAGACTGCTTACAAAAATGTCTGACATTAGCAGTCACGTTGGGGGAAAAAATGCCTGGCACTGGCACTGACACTAGAGACTCCTTATAAAAATGTCTGGCACTGGACTTGACACTGGAGACTGCTTTCAAAAATGTCTGACATTAGCAGTCACATTGGGAAAAAAAATGCCTGACACTGACACTGGAGACTCCTTACAAAAATGTCTGACATTAGCAGTCACATTGGGGAAAACAATGCCTGGCACTGGCACTGACACTGGAGACTCCTTACAAAAATGTCTGGCACTGGACTTGACACTGGAGACTGCTTACAAAAATGTCTGACATTAGCAGTCACATTGGGGAAAACAATGCCTGGCACTGGCACTGACACTGGAGACTCCTTACAAAAATGTCTGGCACTGGACTTGACACTGGAGACTGCTTACAAAAATGTCTGACATTAGCAGTCACACTGGGAAAAAAAATGCCTGGCACTGACACTGGCCCTAGAGACACCTTACAAAAACATTAACTCGGTATCTCACAGGGTGGTGCCACAAGTAGCGTGTGTGCTACACAGCTCAATTATTATTAAATGCTTATTTGTATTATAAAAAAATAATAATTTAATTATAAATGAATAATAAATTGAATTAATTATTACATTTAATTTAAGAAATACCCTGGAGAGTCTGGATCTAAGCCTTACATTTTTTAAAATTATTATTGTATAATTTTTTTAATTCATTTATTAACCTTCATCGCAATTTCCAACTAAGCAAACATGTCTTACTTTCTTTTATTCACACGCATTACCTTTGCCCTTATTTCCTAGAGGTGTAAAGTTGAGATAATAATTGAAAATAAATCATTTCTTTAATTCAGTCAGATTGAGTTATTCTATTAACAGCATCTGATTTATAGCATCCGCTAGAAAACCAGCCAGAAAAGCCTGCCTCTTCCTGCCATCCCATATGGCGCCTCTTATTATCTTCCTGCTTGTTTATTGATCTATGACGGATATTAAAGATGACACCTGTGTCAAACAGTCCCTTCCCTTTCCTCCCCTTGACTAGTCTTTAAGCAGCACTTAAGCAGCGTTTCTTCCTCCATCACCATGACAGGCTACATCTGTGTGCTACATTTCTTTGAGGCCTTGGGCCACCCAGACAGACAGAACAGTGTCTTTACATTAACCCAGCCGTTTCTTACGTATAATTACATTTCTGGCCTCCTTTTACGGCATATGGAGGAAACAGGACTCCAAGCATCCAGGAAAGACTCTGACCAATACAAAGCACAACTGGAAGATGTTAATTGAATTGACTTGAGTGTGTTTTTCCTAATTTATGGATCATATTAGCTGGTTAGTTTTAATGATGGCTTCCTGGTTTGATTACCTGCATTAATCACAGTCTCTGGCTCGGTCAGCACGTGAACCTGGTGAACTTTTCCTTCCATCGCTTCGTTCCAGTGGGAACAAACAGCAGCGATGGCAGTGGTAATGGAAGTGTGGGAGGGATGGATGAGAGATTTATCCATGAGGAGTCATGTTTGTTTTTATAATAATATCAGAGTTATTGTAAATACAGGCCTTTAAAGTTCCATAAGAATGATTACAAGTCATAATTACCAGTACGAGGTTCAGGAACAGTTCGGAAATCTGAGTGTTCTATTTCTGTTTTAATAGTTTGGGATAGAATTATTTTATAAGAATCAACTTTAGGCAGAATTCCCGAAATGGCTGAAAAAAATGGTTGGAAATTTAGGGGGAGATTCTAATAATCAAGGATATTTTTTCCAGAAATCAAGTAAAAATATTGGTCTTTTTTTTACAACTTTTTCTTGTAGATATATAAAATAGTAATATTTTAATACAGCAATAGTACATATGTCTTTTGCATTTTTTTGTATCTTTTACAAGGACTAGTTAACACATTAATCCATGAAAATCACATTATCCAGTCACATTTAAATATAAATATTTAATATTCATTTAATATCATATAAATAATATTAAAATTGTCACTGGTTGAGTGCCTTCACAGCTCAAGTTGAATTATAGGATAAATTATCAAACCACAGTGTGCTGTGTTCGCATGTCTCCTGAGGCAGGACATTATTTGGGGACTTTTCACGTATACTGTTTAATGAATCCTGTTATATACTGTTTAAATGGACAGGCTACCCATTCTCACATACTATCATGACTATGGCTGTGTACTAAATCACTTACCTCTATACTAAACAGTACACGGTTTGGGACATAGCCATAGTGTTTGTTTTAAACAGCACTTTGTTTCACAATCGTTGTTGTGTATTACCAGTGTTAGAGTTTGTTCCTTATGTCCACGTCCATGTCCATGTCAATGTTTTGTGTCATTTTGGTTTATTGTTTGTATTTTAGTTTACTTTAATAAAACCTCTCTGTATTTACATCCACCTTCACCTTGTAAAATCTAAACATGTGATAAATTATAGTTTAAACATACTGATTCACATAGTCTTCTATTGGGTGTCAAAAATTCAGGCTCAGATTCTGGTCCATCTGTACTAACTCCATTTCATTTTAACAGCTCTGACCAGTCTAGGCATGGACTCCACGAGACATCTGAGGGTGTTCTGTGGTATCTTGCACCAAGACATTAGGAACAGATCCTTTTGTGAATCTTCTGTGGGAATGGACCATATCGTCCAGCCTTCAGCCCCCACACATATTAGTGAGCTTTGGGCTCTCATGACCCTTTTGCTGGTTGTCCTTCATTGGACCACTTTTGGTATATACTAACCTTTGTGTACTGGGAACACCTCACAAGACCTGCTGTATAGAAGATGATCTGAGCCTGTCATCTAACCATCGGAATTTGTCCTGGTCGAAGTCACTTATAGTCTTTACACTTGCCCATTTTTCCTGCTTCCAACACATCAACATTGAAAACTGACTATTCACTTGCCGCTGACGATGTCTCATTGTAACAGGATAATCTGTCTTATTCAGTTAGTGGTTTTGTGATGTTAATTTTATAGCTGATCGGTGAACATTTACATGTGTTATATCAGAGCATCAATCAATTTTAGTGTATATATTGAACCTGATTTGTATATGTGTTATGTATGCAGGATTACAGGAAAAATGCGCCACTAGTTAACATAACAGAGCCATGCTACGATCATGTGATGCGAGCATTATATAATGTGTATTGTGTATACTAAACCATCTGAAGAGAGAAGATGAGACGAGAGGAAGGATATGCCTCAAGGAATCAAGCTGAATCATAGCGCAAAGCCAAGCAACTGGCCGCAGCATCTAAAGTGACTCGTTTATTCCTGAATCCGGTGCACATTTTTTCCGTAGGCAGGGGCCTCTGTGGTTTCCATGGGAAGTTTATGTGAGACACCAGGATCTCTCGGTGCCCACAGATGAGTTTCTCATGTGTTTCTTTCTGCAGGACTATTCTAGCACTCTGGTCAGTACCTTTCTCAAATCCCGGCCCGAGCTTCAAATCGTACACACCTCTACCGGACGTCTTCAGATTTCGGTGTGAAAATGACCCAATGAGCGGGGAATCCCGGGGCGCCCTCGGTGATGCCGACACTCGAGAATGACATTTCTTTCATCAAAGGTTTAGCTCTTCTCAAAGGAAGCCATTGTGCTCCTCGGAGAGAATTTCAATTACACGATGCCGCATGGGGGAGTTAAATGAGGCAGGTTGCTATAGGGTTTACTTAGGCTCCGTGCCATGCTCTCAGTCCGTGCCTGAAAAAGTAAGTGCACGCTGTCAATGTTCTCCATTCTGCCGCGCTCTTGAAAGGCGCTCAAAAGGGGAAAGAGGCCTAGCTGGAAGGGCCCTTAAAATGCTGGAAGATTCCTTCATCTCCTCGCCGGGGAGCTTTAGAGGTCACCGCAGAGGCTTTTTTTTCCCTTTAAATGCTAATGCCGTGAAACAGAAATGTTGCCGTTACTAAGAAGGAATTAAAACTAGCGAAGAATGGTCAGCATTATGGAATCTGAGCAAACAGGTCCCGCCTAGCTCCTATTCAACTCGCGGTGCCCACATTAGCATTTTCGGTGTCAGGGATTACTTTAAGTGTTCTCCGGACCCCTAGTACCCTAAGATAAGTCCCCTCGACTATTCTCAGCCATAACAATTGAAGTGCTCAGCTATTGAATTCTAGTTTACTGATTGGGATACGCCTAAGTGCTTTAGCACAATGTCTAAGTAAGAATAAATAATAGCAGTGCTCAGGAACTCTTCAGCTAATTGGCTACATGGTTAATTAGAAATGCTAAGCTGTTAAGAGTAGAGTTGTCTACTTACAAGAGATGACATTTATTAATCTGTTCTCTGGTACAATAAAAAATGTTGACATTTTAGCTTTGTAATTAATACGAGCCAATAGGAATAAATGGCACAAAAGTTAATAAGCATCTCGGAGTTAATTAACACTGTATAGTCTTCATCGGTCATCTTCAGGACATGTTTTATCCTGATGGTGGATCTGGGGTGTGTCCTATAGGAACAATGGACGCAAGATGGGAAAACACCCGAGCTGGGATGCCAAGTCTATCACACGCAGACAAATTCACAAACTCATTCTCATTTGTAGCCTATACTTTGAGAGAAACAATCCAACAGCATGTTTTTCATAGGGCGGAGGAAACCAGAGAACCAAGAAGAAACCCACACTAGGAAGACGAGCAATAGAAACTCAATACGGGCACCCAAGGATAGATCCAGGAAGCGTGGAGCTGCGATGTGTTAATGCTAAGAGAAGAAATATTTGCACAGTTTTGTGTTTATTCTCCTTCTTTAAATGTAATTGTTTTATGCTTTTACACTGTTGGTGAAAAAGGAACTGGATTTCCTTCTCAGGTGTACGAAAGTTATTATTAAATGCAAATAAAGGAATTTTAATCATAATCAGAATAGTGTGTGAAAAACATTATAAAAGATGTAGTTCAGCACGCTATGGCCTGAATGTAAACTCAACATGTGACATCATGTGTTTAATGTGTCATAAATGAAATCACATCTAAAATTAGAAACTGTGTTGAAAAAAAAAAAAAAAAAAAAAAAAAAAAAAAAAAAAAAAAA
>JAOVVF010000051.1:4775397-4787763 GCA_028565595.1 Duopalatinus emarginatus
TAATTGTAACATTTCACTTTAAAGCCTTATTCATTTACATAGATTAAAAAAATGTGATTAATCGTGATTAACTATGTGAAATTCTGAGATTAATCGTGATTAAAATTTTTAATCATTTGACAGCCCTAATATATAGCTTTTAGATCTTTTCCAAGTATATCTGTTTCAAACCTCATCCATGCTTGTTGTTTGACTCTAATCCATAAACAAGAACAAAACTTAATAACGTAGTGGACTGTAACTGATGCGGCCATCTCGCTAATGACTGCGATTATGTACATTAAACTTTTCTCATAATCACAATCAGGTAGATCATCCCGATCTTTCATTTGTATTACAGTTCATGCGTGCAGTACAAAGATTCCGACAAGATCTGCTTCATCCTGGAAGCTTTTGCTCATAAGTATTACTGTGGAACCGCAGAACCACTCTGCCATCCATTATACCGAGACGGTGAGAAAGAAAGGAGTGGAGAAAGCAAGCGAGAAGCGAATAAAGACTAATTTCCACCACCTGTGCTCCGGAGCCGAGCACATTCTTTCTGTGTGACACGCAGCGCTCAGATAATTCCTGCTATGCAAATGTTTTTTGTTAAAACCAAATTAGTGTCCCTGGACTGCATAAACCTGGATGGAACAAGAAAAGAAGTTTGAAAGAGAAGAAAAAAAGAGAAAAGAAATGAATGATGGAGGCGTCTTGCCCAGTCACTTTTTTCCCTATTATACATAAGCGTGGGCTTGATAATTAAAGTCATGCGCTGATGGGATTCGACACTTTTTCTGCCACCATGCTGCTTGTTTGCACTCGGTCATTTTAGCACTTTGGATCTGTTGGTGTGTGTGTTTAGCTAAAGCTAAAACACATGAGTTTTTTTTCCCATCATGTAGGAAATTAAACCTGGACCGATATTGTTGCAGTCGGGGAGGAAAAGTATAAATGGCTAATGGGATATGGCCTTGTTCTCTGTCTAATGCGTCGAGGACTATATCCCAGCTGTTAGGTTTCAGTCTCCAGACATACGGCAGACTGTGGCCTTGAGCTCAGAGTGGCGATTTATACAGTATAAGGTTGATCTTGGAGCTGTGCCTGCTTGAAAGACTCAAGCTTTATAGACCCACTATGGCCATAAAATACAAGATATTCTAATGCTACATGATATACAGAAGTGAAATTTGTAACTAATACATTTCCTTAGATCGTGGAAGTCCTAAATACCTGATTCTGATTGGTTCTATGGTATTGATTAGGTTTCTATACTAGCAACTCTAACACTAGTGCTACATTGTGCCACACTTCCTTGACGGTGTGTTGCGTAAGTTTCTGAGCTCATGTACATACGTACGTACGTACGCATCTTGAGTGCACATGTAATTATAACAGTAGTAATAAATCTGACTTATTATAAAGAATGAAAAGTCAGTCAGTCATTCTTTTATCCGCTTTGCCCGTCAGGGTCGCGGTTTGTCCGGAGCCCACCCAGAATCATTGGGCACAAGACAGGAATAACCCCTGGCAATCCATGGCGAGTTACCACACACATACACATTCACTCACTAACTCACACCTAGGGCAATTTAGCACATCTAATGAACCTACCATGTGTGTTTTGCGGAGAATGAAATGTCAAACTGAAAGCCGAACATAGGTTAGAGCAATAAACACAACCGGGAGCAGAAAACAGGTGGGAGAAAAACAACTAAAATTCAGGGGGCTGAGAACAGGTGGGAATTGAAGTATTTAAACTGGGCGTAAATGTCATGTTGGGATTCTAACATTCTGGATTCTGGAAGCTGGTGTTGTCCCCTGCAGTCCTAACTATTTTTATGGTGACATTTTCTTTTCATTTTTTTTTTGGAAGGAGTCTCTAGTGTCAGTCGTCTTTTTTTCTATTCTTTTTTTTTTTTAACCACGGGAACTTAGTTATTTCTCTGTAACAAGACAAGCTGCATTTGCATTTGGTTCTGTCTTATTTAATTAGAAAGAGAGAAAAAAAAGCAGTGGGTGATGAGAGAACTTTTTTCAGGATGTTCTGGAGCATTAAATGTAATTAGAAACGGATAAAAAGCACCATGTGTCCTGTAGCTACATCACACTATTTGATGACTGATGAATTAACAGCCAAAGTATTTATTTTATAACGTATCCAAAAGAACCTTCTGTAGTATTCTGTGACCTGTTATTGCTATGTGACGTGTCTTAGGTTTTTTAAATGGTATCGAATATGTTTTTATAGACATTGTATTTTCTTTTTCACAAAAAAAAAAAAAAATACCCCTTAAAGTCTGGTGGAAAGTTCCAGGAGACAAAACGCTTTTCCCATCAGTTAGGTTGCATGTCCTGAACTCAAGACGCTGCATTTCAGATGTATAAAATGAGGTTATAGAGTAAAAACAAATGGTTCTGTGGTTCTCAGAATGATGAGGATAATTCTTTATTTGTCTTTATTTATTGATCAAAAATCATCTCAATTTCCAACCAATAAACGTCGAACCGGCTCGGAGCTGGACTCGGCTCGTTCACACGCAGGAATCCGAAGGAATCTCTGCAGATCCGATTTTCTTCTGAGAGGACAACCGGCAACATGTGTTTTCCTGCCTGAGTATTTCTGTGGTATTATTGTTTTCTTTGACTCTGCACGTTGCGTCTACTCTTACAATAACAAAGGGGTCATTCCTGGGAAAAGGAATGGAAAAACGTTCTCATTGGAATGGACTCGCTCTTGATTATATGGCAATTTGTTTCTGATTTTTTTTTTTTATCAACCGTAAGTGAAATGTACACAACAGAAACCTCAGAAGCTTGAAAGAAATAATCAGAATTTTTTAGATTTAAGAATACAGACATGAACAAATTGATTTTTTTTTTTTTTTTTTTTTTTTTTGCAATACTGCAGTCTTATGGTGTCTCTGGAGCCGGTCAGCCCTCACTTTGAATTATGTACAATTCTGTGAAGATGCTTAAGGATTTACAGCATTAAACAAGAACAGAGCGCAGTGGGACCGCATTCCCGTCCAGGCCTCAGGCCACCACTGGAACAAAGATTTACAACATCACCGACATACCTGATTACTTTCGGACACCGAGGAGAATTGGACAGTGTTTTTCCCTCTGCCTGTTCATCTTTTACTGCGGGGTTGGACAGTAGATGAACAGCCTCGTCTGTCCTCACAAGCAAGAGTCTAGACCTGAATATGGGTCCGTTTCAACAACCTAAACTGATAGACACGGATTAATAGAACCGCCGTGGACTGATTCGGCTAGTACCAGAGTAGACGTTTTAGGAATGACAAATACTAAGCCACGTCTGTAGAAACATGAGGAAGCGTGGGGAAGCCGCTGGACTCCTTTCTTCTTGTGACAAAGACTCCCTTCCCGCACATTTATAGCCAAACCATGGACACATGGAGGCAGTCCAAACCCAGCACACCCTGTCCCCACTGACCTCACCCTGGCATCTTGATGTGCAGAATGTCATTCAGATTTGAAGTAAATGACACATTTCCACTCATTTTTCACTTGTAAGTACAGACAAAACAACCTGTCAGACAAATCAATCAAAACGTTGAAGGCGGTCCGCGCTGCTCTTTAAAAAAAGGGTCCTGAATTTTTCTTCATATATCGTGCAGAGATCAAAAACCACACAACCCAGTTTATGTAACGGGAGAACCAATGTTTAATGGCTGCAGCAGGCCTCAAAACATGTCTGCTCTCCACCCATTCTTCGGTATGCTTTCTAGTGTCTCTGCCTGCCTCTCTTCCTCGAATGGACACATAAAGTCTCAGGGCCTTCGCATTTGACGCAAAGTTCATCTTGGTGACATAAACCAGATGGACACTTCACATTGTGGTTTCTCACAGACCACATGGCTGCTTCCTCCACCCAGGGTCTGCTTGCTGGCAACTGGGAGGCAACTCGGTCCCATTTGTCTTCCTGAAATTCGGATGGGACTTTCGGTGAAAAGGAAGGCTTAGCGAGATTGATGATGCGTGGCCAATTACTGGCTTATCCTCCGAGTTTCACAAAGAAAGAAGGAGCTTGGGATGTAAACATACTGTAGGCTGGATTGAAGGAAGCGAATACCTGTGAGGCACCGAAGTGGAAGTGCCTACTCAGAGTTTTTCACTGGATGATATCCACGACTGATGTTCCTACAAATGTTATGTTGATGTATCCTTTTTGTTATGTCGTTCACTGGATACGATTCATTAAGTCCTTGGAGTGGATGCAGATGTTTTTTTTGTTTTTTTTTTGTGGATCTCTGAAGATGAGCGCTCCAGACAATCCCTTTAACCAATTCCATTCAGTTGGCTGATCCCAGTATTCTGCACTGGTGCCATCCGGGTGCGAAGGGGAGGGGGTTTGGGATACTCTGCGCTTGACAGGCATTTGGGGCGCCAGCCTGTAGCTTGTTAACCAAACTCTGACAACAAGAATGCAAGAATGCTGCCCTTGAAAATCAATTATAAAGTGTCACCACAAGTGTTCCTGGCACTGTCTGTCTAGGCAGATCCCTCTCTCTCTCTCTCTTTCTCTCGCTCTCGTTCCCTTTCTTTCGACTGCTGCAGTTGAAATGGCTATCTCCCCAAGAATTAATGCTCCTGCTGAAACCTAGAAGGACACAGCACATAAATCAGCAGAGGTGATGACAGGTCATGGTGCCTTCGCTTGTTGCGGACGGTCAGTTTATGGGAGCAGTTGTGTAGTATTTCATTGTGACTGCTTAGCACCGTCGGCCTGGGTCGGACCGCAATAAAAAACAGCACTGCCATACTTTTAGAGGAACGCAGAGCGTGGTTCACACTTAGTGATGTCTATTAATGGCACTTCAGACCTCAGCTGGTCCGACCCAGAGCCCAGTTTCAATTGTTTCAGTATGTCACCCTTACACCACCGAGTGCTGAGTCTGGTGTTTACATTAAAACGTAAAGGCAAATTCCAGGCTGACGAGATCTGTTTCGTTTTTTTTTTTTTTTCCTCCCTGCAGTGAAGTAATTTCACAGGAACTCCACCAAGTGCAGAGAATTTAAGCATGGACTTGGACATCAGTCCCACTAACAAGCACTTTTCCTATTCGGTGAGGATTGTGGTTTTTTGATCTTTTATGAAAGCGTGGCTCATTTTGAACGTTTAAAGTGGAAACACACCTAGAAGCTGAGCTGCTGGTGGACTTACCTGATGTGTGAAGTTTCACACTTTTTACTACTAGAAATGTGTGCAGAGTTTGTATATTTTTCTCCAGTGACTTTTACAAAGCTGTACTATGTCACAAAAGGTGAACAATTGTTGATTTCCATGCTGTATTTTTTATACTACCCAACTGCTTTAAGTAAACACTGTCCTACCCAGATAGCACATGGATGTGGGCCAGTTCTGGCAATGATATGGCACTGCTGGGAGCCAAACATATTAAAAATTATTTATTAATTAATAAATTATTACTTATTAAATGTCCAAAACATATCCAGCCCAGTGCTGGCATAGGAGTTGCCCATGTGGGCCATTTCTGACATTGACAGATTAAAAATGGCTAAGATATAGCCAGGTCATGGCTGTGAACTGGCTGTGAGTTTCGGCACCTGTGTCTGGCTCTCTTCTGTGCTATCATTCCATGTGGTATGTTTGGGCCACATCAGATTTTGCTATCTGGGACATTTTGTCAGCTACATGTTTTTTTTTTTGGTTTTTTTTTTGCAGTTGTACAGAATTTAAAAAAATTCCCCATATAGTTTAATAAGGTTTAGCACTAAAATGATTGCACTATAATATTATGTACTTAGCCAAACATGAGGTTGCTTTAAGTGCTTCAGTAATTCATGTTGAAAGGAGTTGTAGTGGTTACTGCTTTATGTTTATTGTCCTTTAGCTTAGAATGACCAAGGCATTTCACACTCCAGTCCATCTGTCTTAAAGTCAGACCTTTGTGTAGGAGTTGTTCCTTAATAACACGTGTAAAGGTAAAATGGCCAGGCGTAAGGATCTGAGTGACGAGAGGCACAGTGATGTCTAGACGACTGGGTCAGAGCATCTCCAAAACAGCAGATCTGGTAGAGTGTTTCCAGTATACAGTGGTCAGTTCCAGTAAAATTGGTCCTAGGTGGTGACCTAAGGCTCAGTGATGTGCTTTTGGGGGGGTGAAGGCCAGCTTGTCCGGTCATAAGCCACAGAAGATCCACAAAAGGATGTGTTGCTAATGTTTTAGGCTCCCGATGCCACAGAACACCTTCAGAGGTCTTGTAGAGAGAGTTTATGCCTTATTGAGTTAGAGATGTTTATATGACAAAATAATGCATATGAACATCATGAACGTAAAAAAAAATTTAAAACTTAAAAATTGTTATTTTAAAATTATTGTAACATTTAAATAATTACAACAATAAATATATAATATATTAAATATATTTTACAAAATAAAAAAAAATAATTAGATGCTTTTTAAAATTAGTATTAAAGAATTATTGATTAATTGATTGAGTTTTATTTAACCTCAACCCAAAATAAATAAATTTTTCAAGTATCAAAATTGCACTTACTTTAACTTTTTACTATATTTTACTATATTAACAAATACAAATATTTACACATACATCCAGCATTTGCAGTTCTTTACGTGTCATATTGTGTATGCAGAAATATAAAATCTTCCAACGCAGCTAGAAGCAGTAACCCTCAGCTGAACCCCTGCAACGAACACACACAAACACATGCTCTCCCACACGCATACACTCACAAACACACACAAAGGAGTGTTTACTGTCGTTTTTCAAGATGATGTGATGAAAGAGCTGCTTGACGAGACCACCGCGGCGACGGATGTTGAACAGACTTTCTCACTGCCACCATATTGTTCTACAGTCCCGTCTTTCACAATGCGTCCATCTGCTGCTCGCATTGTCTCTGCGCTGAGGACATATGATGTGAAGGCATGTCTCACTTTATGACCTCTGCTCATCTTTAGTCCTCTTCAGTTGAAGCATCTCATTCAATTACCGCACTCCTTCATCACACAATAGGCTTTATTGCTGCTGCTGCTGCTGCTGCTGCTGCTGTACATCTGAGGATCTGGAGGTAGAAATACACATTCGTCTAGTTTCCCTGATGACTGATGGTTGTTTAAAAGCCTGTCACAGAGGGTTAACGCTGTCTTAGTGTTCTGGTGCGATGCCTTTCTGAGAAATTTCACTTATAAGCACTTATAATTCTAAAGTGGTGTGCATTGCCTTTTGATTTCACACGGACATTGGTGAAGTGCATTGTCAATGAGTGCTCTTATACTGAGGAAGAGATTACATTTGTGCAACAAACGAGTAAAATGTCAAAAAAAAAGTATGTTTGCTTTTGAGAAGGTGATAATAAATTGGTATAATGCAATATCTGTGTCACTTCCAATTCAATTCATTTTATTTGTACAGCACTTTTAAGAATGGACATTGTCCCAAAGCAGCTTTACAGACATGACCAAACGAGGTTATACATTTATAAAAATTTTATCCCTGATGAGAAGCCGGTGGCAACAGTGGCAAGGAAGAAACCTTGAAAGGAACCAGATTCTTATCTTCATCTGGGTGACATGGATAGTGTGATTATAACTAAAAGTTTAGTTATACTTATAAGTCTGTATTCTGATTCATGGTCTGTCCATTATGGTGTCCTGTAGACTGTCCATGTCCACATTGGGTCAGATGAGACTCCAAGAGGACATGGGGGGAGCAGGTCAGGCAGGTTTAGGGAGCCGGAGGAATCAGCAATCAAGGTTACTGGTATCTCCTGGTTCCTCAGCCGTATCAGGTGTAACTTATCCGAATGGAAGGTAAAGAGAGAGGGTAAAGAAGAGAATACAGAGAGTTAGGTATGATCTATTATGTAATGGTCACATTAAATGTAAGTTGTGCAGAGAGCAAGCAGAAAGCAGAGAGCTAAGACAACATAACTACAAAGCAGAACCAGGAGATGATACAGACATGAGGGCGCCCTGGGACATAAAGCGGCCAACAACTCCATCAATCCTGAGTGAATGTGAGAATGAGGGGGGGTTTACCAAAACACTCTATGACCATAAACCCTTCCAGCTTTGTGCCTTTGACTATGAAAAACTATGAAGAATATATTTGTCTAAACAAATATGTTTTCTAGACTTCAAAAACTGAGATTGTGTCTGAGTTCTGAACACTAATTGGAAGGCTGTTTCATAGAGGTGGGGTTCTATAAGAGAAGGATCTGCCCCATGCTGTAGCCCACATGATTCAAGGTATCAGCAAATAGCCTGCACCTGCATGACTTCAGTATGCCTTAATGTTTGTTTAGCTGGCATTCCATTGGACCCCTGGTACATCTACAAACTACTAGCTGTGTATATATATATATGTATATATACATAAAAATATTATTTTATATTATTTATTTATATAATATTTATTATTATTATTTAATTATATATAATTAAATATAAAACTTATATATGTTTTGTAGGATATGGAAGCCTAAATAACACCTATGACATAGATATAGCTGATATGTGGCTTCCAGATACATTTTGTTATTACCCCCAATGTTTGTGTTACTATTACAGTATTCACTGATCAGCCATTACTTTAAAACCATCTGCCTAAACAGCTCTGACCTGACTATAGACTACTAAAGGTGTCCGGTGACACCAAGACATTGGCAACAGATCCTTCTGTGGGATTGGACCAGACAGGCTATTGGGCTCTTCTCCCCAGTACATATCAGTAACCCTCGGTTGCCCATGACCCTGTCACCGGGGACTTGTCCTCCCTTGAACACCTTTGTTAGGTACTGCATCCTGGGACATACTCTACATGACCTGTTATTTTGGAGATGCTCTGACCCAGTCATCTAGACATCATAATTTGGCCCTTGTCAGAGCTCAGATCTCTTATGTTTGCAATTTTTTTACCAACTTTAAAATCTGATTGTTCACTCATTGCCTAATACAGTATATCCTGACTCTTAACATGTGATTCGCTTTACCTGTAAGTGTTTTTTGTTTTTAACAATATGGCTGATTGGTCTATAGTGTGGGTAATTTTTTCAGTTTATCCGGAATAACTTTTGGACTGAGCATCTGAGAGTCTTGCTGAAGGACCCAACCATGCTGAGTGCTCGGACTTGAACTTTGATCAATAGCCCAAACCCTTAATCAATGATCAGGACCAGAATAAAACAGTCAGAGAAGATGAATGTTAATAAACATGTAATTTGTCTGTACATTACCGAGCTGCAAGCTAACATAGTGGTTGTATTTTAATGGCATGTGGATACGAGCCAATATATATAAAGAACATAATATAATACTGAGGCCACAAGTTATTGAAATCTATTACATGGCCATGACATACTTCAGGCATGGCAGGCATTGTAATATATACTGAAAGACACAGATAAATCAATAAATTAGTGACCACACAAGCCTAAATATGGAGATGATCGATATTATTTTTGATTTCTTCCACTCTCTGGGCTTGCCTGATCCACCCTGGTGCTCTACTTCAGATTGGAGTCTCATCAACTGAACATCACTTTGCTACTGTTGATGAACCCACATGGACAATCTAAAGATCACCATAATGGACAGACATGTAAAAATCATGATTTTCGATGTTGGATTATGACTGATATGAACAGTCATTGCTGGTAAACTCAGACTGAACAGTTTTACTCTTCATCAGTCAGTCAATGTCCATAAAATTGATGAAATTCAGAAAAATCAGACTTCATGTTAAAACTGTAAATAATTTTCCTGGTTTGCAAGGGGTCAGGATATGTTTTACTTCAGAAACGTAAGGGAAAATGACACATCTGAATACTCCAACAGGTAATGGGTGAGGGGGACCTATCTTTTAGGCTATGTCCAGAATGTGGTCACCATCTTGAAATGGCCATATTGGATCAAGGGCAAGTTTTTCCATTGGGAAGGTGCTCATGTGTCCTGCAACTTTTGACTCATCTTGTATTTAGCCGTGGCAGGTGAACGCTATATGACAGAGTTACACCAGTTCATATCAGGTCAAGTGGTTTTATTTGTCATTTTAATTATATACAGTGGTTGTATAGTACAGAGTAAAATGCTATAACGTTCCTCTAGGAACCTATTCCTTACTCACTCCAGGAACTTATGGAACGTTCCTCCAATACAACATAAAGTGCATGTGCGCAATGACGCGAGACAATTTACAGTAATTACGTAAGACCATTACAAGACAATAAACAATAAATACAGGGGAGGGAAAACAGTGTAGTTGGCTCCCTAAGTAGTGGAGCTGTAAGGTGCAGTTGTGTGTATTTGGTATAAATGTAAACATTAGGCGCAGTAAACGTAACGCTTAAATTTAGCAACAGTACTAAAATTATCCCGTTGGTTTAACATTTGCAGTAGACAGTTTTTTAAAAAATTGATGGTGGTGGTAGTGGGGGGTGGAGGGGTGTCCTGTAGTTATTCTGACATTCTGATAGATTTGTCTTGTTCCAACAGGACAATGCACTACCACATATGTCTAAAGATGCCAAATTATGATTAGAGAAACACTCATTTGAGTTTAGGGTTTTGTCAATTCCATTAGATCAAAGTCACCAGATCAAAGTCACCAGATCAAAGTCACCAGATCGAAGTCAGCAGATCTCAACATTATCGAACAGATCTGTGATGCCGTGCAGTGTGCTGTGGAACACAGAATTCCTACACCTCGGAATGCAACAGAATTATGAACTGTTCTGCAGGAAGTCTGGTGTTTATTGCCTACAGATTATTTCCGCAAGCTTGTAGAGTCCATGCCCAGTCGGGGACCTTCCAAGTATTAGACTGTTGTACCAGTTTTTTCTTAGCACAATTGTATGTGTTAGATTTCTTTTCATCTTTTTGAAGATCTGTTCCTCCAGCAGGAAGTCTTGTTATACACCTTTAATACAATCTGTGTCTTTCTCTGTGTCATACACACACCCACACATACACACACACACACACATAGACATAAACACAGACCTTTCTTGTGTTGCTTTCCTAACAAACACCCCGTTATCCGTCTTCGTGCACATCCTTAGCTGCATCCGTTCGCACTGTGCACAATGTCAGCACATTCACAGTAATGACACGCAATGCAAACATGCCCTTGTAAACACACGCGCAGACTGATCACAAACAACAACATTACAAGGATGCTCACGACCATCTGTGCGCCGGACCAGACGCTCGACCGGGATGTTATTCACCTTTTAGCCCACAATGAGATTTGATAAATCAAACAATACCTTTCAGCATGCACATCAAACCCGTTCTCCGGTAAGAGGTCGAAGAGGTCAGAGCCCAAATCAAATCTGAGCGCTGAGGCTGTAATGGCATTCTGTAGGACAGCAGGAGCCTGTGGGTTGTTATTGCCTGCTGCTGGGCATCGTTGACATTTATCAGGCCTGCATCTGGATGGGAGCGTGAGATTACTGTGTGTAATCTGACAAGAGCGAAGGGCTGGGCAGGAAGCCACTGTAATGAACGAGATGAATCAGGGAAATGGGATGTCTGGGCTCTAGAGGCTTTTTATTCATGACGGAGCGATCCAGGATCATAAAAGCACAACTTTGTGTGTTTAGTGATGAGCTGTGTGTGCAAACACGTCTAGAATATCAGTAGATAAAGCTGTTGCACTTGCAAATAAGTACATCATTTTATTAGGAACGCCTGTACACCTGCGCATTTATGTAACTGTTCAATTAACCAATCACGTAGCAGCAGCGCGGTGTAGAAAACAATGCAGGTACAGGGCAAGAGCTTTAGTTAATGGGCCATGATGCTTCAATTTAGTACCTACTACAGGTAGGTAGGGAGGTAGTTGGGTAGATATGTAATTAGGAAAGAATTTATTTTTCTCACATAGATAACAGCACATTCTTCACATATTCCACCAGAAAGTTGGAGTTAGAGCGGAGGGTCAGCTAGGATACAGTGACCCTGGAGGAGAGAGGCCCAACAGTGGCAGCTTGGATGTCTCAGAGCCTTAACCATAGATGGATAGATGGATGGATAGATGGATGAATGTATAGATAGATGTATGGATGGATGGATGGACGGACGGATATGTAACAGACATATAGATAGATAGATAGATAGATAGATAGATAGATAGATAGATAGATGGGTGGGTAGGTAGGTAGGTAGATATATAGATATTTAGATAGATGGGTAGGTACGTAGGTAGATATATGGATAGATAGATAGATGGATGGATGGATGGATGGATGGATGGATGGATAGATAGATGGATGGATGGATGGATGGATGGATGGGTAGGTAGGTAGGTAGATATATAGATATTTAGATAGATGGGTAGGTACGTAGGTAGATATATGGATAGATAGAT
>JAOVVF010000051.1:4792198-4813096 GCA_028565595.1 Duopalatinus emarginatus
GACCGGGTCCACACGGACCGGGTCCACACAGCACGGGTCCACACAGCACAGGGTCCACACAGCACAGGGTCCACACAGCACAGGGTCCACACTGACCGGGTCCACACAGCACAGGGTCCACACAGCACAGGGTCCACACAGCACAGGGTCCACACTGACCGGGTCCACACTGACCGGGTCCACACTGACCGGGTCCACACTGACCGGGTCCACACAGCACGGGGTCCACACAGCACGGGGTCCACACAGCACGGGGTCCACACAGCACAGGGTCCACACAGCACAGGGTCCACACTGACCGGGTCCACACAGCACAGGGTCCACACTGACCGGGTCCACACTGACCGGGTCCACACAGCACCGGGTCCACACAGCACAGGGTCCACACAGCACAGGGTCCACACTGACCAGGGTTATGAGGAGGCCTTTATTTATAGAAAGCTTCTTGGTTGTCTGTAAGTGACCTGATGTAACCCCAGTACAAGCCTGATGTTGTGTGTGTGTGAGGAAATGTTGTAAAGAAGTTTTTACTATTTGTCAAAGTGAAGATCAGGTGTGACTACACCTTTGTTAAATAGTCATCCCAGGTTAGGATGATAAAGTTTTATTAGGGAATTGATCAGTTTTACTGAGTGTCTTGGAGAATCTGTAACAGTTTTTCTGGAGGGAGTGAAGTGCAAGTGAAAGTGAGCTGTCTGCCTACTGTACTGTGCACACAGAGAAATGTGATTTCTGCATCTGTGAAGTGAACAGACTTGATAATGCAAAATTTGTGAAGTCATTGTCTATAACAAAATTTGTACTGAACACAATATTGTGTGTGCGTGTGTGTGTGTATAAGCTACAGGTGTATAAAATCATGTTTTTAATCAAATAAAAATATATTTTAATAATAATAAATAATATGCAATAACACACAAACTGCTTCTGTTTTATTCTTAGATTTGATTTGAATATACTGATTTTACTGATATTAGATATTTATATATGCATATGCATATGCATATGCGCGCGCGCACACACACACTCTATATGGACAGTGACAGACTATGTAAAGTTTCTAAGCAGGGTCACTGAGAGGTGTAGTGTATAAAAATCACCAATGCTTTACCCAACCTCCTCTGGCATTAACATCACCACAAAGTCAGGAGCTTTGTGGCATGGATTTCCATGGCCGAACATTCAAGCTGCGTTTAAGTCTTACATGTCCAATCGCACAGATGTAGTGGTGTAATTCCCACCACAGGACTCTGGAACAGTGGAAATGTCTTCTGTGACGAGTCACAGTCTATCTCGTGAACCTTTGGTCCCCATGGCCCTGTTGCTGGTTCACAAGTACAAGTGTACAGATTTGAGCAAGGACCAGATTGTGATGTCAGAGCATCTCCAAATCAGCAGGTCTTGTAGGGTGTGTCTAGTGTACGTGTGTATACTGTGGCTAGTGCCTACCGAAAGTGGTCTAAGGAAGGACAACTGGTGAACCACCAACAGGGTGATGGGCACCCAGGACACCATCCAGGATCTGGTTTGATCCAGTCAGATCTATTGCTTATGTCGTAGTTCCAGATCACACAGAACACTTTCAGAGGTCTTGTGGAGTCTGTGCCTCGATGGGTCAGGCCTGTTTTAGCAGAAGTGTAACCAGGTGTTTTTAATCTTATGGCTGATCGGTGTATAGTGATTTTTATATCCTGAACTGTAGTAATGTCCTGAACCTGTAGTATGGTTCTACATGGAGTTTTGCCTACATTTGGTACTTGGCATTTTTGTTTATTTTATTAACGTGAGGAGAATTTGGACTCGTGCACTAGACTTTGCTCTCACGCAGCCTACCACTGTGAGTATTTATTTTGTCTGTGACATTGTTCCGCAGGACTGATTGTGAACTCGACGCTCTTGATAAATGCACCCAGAAATCAGAGGAGTGTCCGGACTCTGGTGCAGCTCTGCAGGAGCGACCCTGCACAATGGATCACCTTCCAGCACCTGCGATTTCTCAAGCGACAGGTACGACTTCTAGTCTGTTTATCAAAACCTACTATTAACACTGACCCTAAAGACTTCTTTCTCAGCCAAATCATCAGTCAGGTCTCAGACGAATAAAATTCCCTGATGGAAAAGTCAGTAACAGTACCAATAGGGTTTTTTTTTTTTTTGGCCCCCAGTACGTGAATGCGAGCGGCGTTCTGAGCCAGCGAGCCCGGCCGAAGCAGGAACCAGTGATCGCTACCCTGGAAGAAAGAGACGACCATGTTCTCAGACAGATTGAGGAGATCCCAGATATAAAACCTGTGTCTGGTGTGGCAGTTCCAAGCGCTGCTGATGAGCCCGAGGCAGTCAGACAGGCTCGGATAGAGGCCCGGCAGTGGAAGGAAGTGAGCGTCGACTACTCCGAGTTACCAGGGATCTACGCTCGGCTCTCTAAAATCAAACTCACAGGTACGAATGGTTAAAGTTTTTTTGGGTGACGAGCTAATGGTCAAGCTGACATTGACATGGTGTCATTAATTCATATCGCAGGTGTGTTTAATGCAGCCATTGTGATGTATGATGATTTTTATAGTAATAGCTTGCACGTGGACTTGTAGGTTTGTTTAACATTCATGTACAGAGGCTCATGTCAGGTTTTTGTAAGTCAGAGGTAAAGTTTATTTTTTTACTAGCTGGAACGTCTTCCAGATGGACGAGGGATATAAGAATTTATCATGTGATGTAGTGGGGAAATTATCCACATAACAGTCACATCATTTCATCACAAGGTGTTTCTGTTGATTTATCTGTACTGTGTGTTTAGAATGATTATGCCAGGGCCAGTTTTTGTGGAACTGTGGAATACAAGAAAATGTATTTTACTGGTAAAAAGTAAACCTTTTTGTTATTTTGGTATTTTTATCTGAGCCACCATTTGGTGTACTTTCTTATTTTTAATGGCCAAAATCACTCTTCAGACTTATGCCAAACAATGCAACACATTATATAAAAAAAACAATATATTTGTGTTTTTGCAACATTGTGCAAATAATATACCCCCCCCCCCTTTTTTTTTTAATTATTCACATATGTTCTTGCATTAACATGAGTGACTTTTTTGTCACGTTGACACTACAATAAGTTTATGTTCTATAACACCGGGCCAGAACATCACTACGGCTATGTAGTGATGTTGAGTGACAATTCGCGTCACTAGTCCGTCTGACTGGTCCAGCTCATGCTGCACAACACTCGTCAGTAAAATTACCTTTGAACTCATGTGTCTTCATGTGTTTGTTTATTTATTTATTTATTAGCCCATTTATCCTGCAAATTAAAATGACTGACTGAAGCTAAAGTTGCTAAAGCAGTAAGGGAGGTTGTGGGACTTAAGTGACAGTAATTCAGGACCGATTAGGGACTCTTTAAAGCAGCTATGCTAATAAAAAAAAAAAAATGGTATATAGACATGTAGCCCAACACATGGATGCATATTAAGGTATATAAGGCAGGTTGAATCACACTCCTTCTGCTCCATGCTAGCGGCCTCCATTCAGACAAAGGGTGCTGGCTAACTAGCTTGACGGCCGCTTTTTGCGGTGGCTGAGTGGACGCACAATGCGATATGCAGAACGCTCAGGAGTAGGAGTGGCAAAAAAAAAAAAAACTTAAACGCATTTTATATATATTTTTTTGGCCATTTTGAATCAATTTAGTATCGCCAGGATTAGAAATCGTGATTGTTTTAAAGAAAAAAACTAAATACTATATAAAAAAAGCATGTATGTAAGTTTATTTATTACTTACTTGATGCATCTCGCTGTTCAAAACAAATGTTTACAATCCGGTTTACTTTGTCATGTAGTGGGTTTATTGCAATAGAGATTGTTAGATGTATGGATACAACAATGGACATATTTCTGTTTTCTCTTCCCATCACCTCAGCGCTTGTGGTCACTACAGCAGCAGCGGGATACGCCATGGCTCCTGTGCCCTTTGACCCTGTCACCTTCATGCTGGCCACAGTTGGAACTGGTCTCTCTTCATGTATGGCCAATTCTATCAACCAGGTCAGTCACTTTAAACAGATATTCACTGTGAAATCATCACCGCATCATATGCTGCGTCCGACCGAACTCTGAGTTCTGTGTTATTGACAGGGATCAGTACAGACAGTATTACAGATTTTACCAAGCATATGTCTGAATATACTCATTTAAAAGTGAAGAAGTGCAGCTTGTTGGTTCTCTAGGCAGCCATGTTGATTTACTGTCACTTGCTGAAGGTGAGTGGAGGAGACCGAGTTTCCAAGCAGAATTTCTTTTTTTTTTTTTTTCTTTCCTAGTCAGAGTTTGTCTTTTCCCACACTGGGCATCTAAACAGTGTTCGTCTACTCAACAGAAACCTATTCAACATGAGATTAAAGTTAATGTTGGACGTGTATGACTTTTGATTATGTAAATAATTGTTTTTGTTGGGCAAAGCAAGATATTTATGGCTAACTGTCCAGTTAGAAATGTCAAGTTCAGCAAGATTCACTGTAAAAGAATAGACAGTAATAAGCATCCCGGAACTACCACAAACTGACTAACCGCCTCGATACCTCATGGCTGATGCTGTAAGGCATATATTACTAGTTTGTTTACTTTCGCTTAACTAGCATACTAGCTTGCCATACATGACGTTAGCTACCACTTTTATACATCTGACCCACCAAAACATGGAACTGAGCATCACACTGCTCACTGATATGTCGATGACTTGTCAAACGTGTGTGTGACCCTGTACCTGTATGTACTGTGCTGATATTATTATGGCTAATTGTGTGTGTGTGAGTGTTGTACTTAGGAGTTGTACTTGGGAGCACAAGACCAGTATGAAAGGTTTGTTACAGATGCAAGATTTTAAATTGGGTACACTTCATGAATCTTAAAGGTGGAGCACATTATATAAAAAACAGGCATCTTGCAGATTTCTGAGTTTTTCTGATTTTTATGGCAAATTAAAAAAAAAGAGGTCCATCTACAACACTTAACTACTAGGTATCATGCACGACTTTAGCATTTTGGTAAACCGAACCGACCATAGTGCAATACACACACATCTCATGCTATCCAGTAGTTGAGGATCAAACCTGGAATTCTGACAGTTTGCTGCAGTTCATGCTGGTGATGTTAGAAAGGTGAAAAGCGTCTTCGGGTGAGGTTGTGGGTGGGAAGACATCTCCCTCTGCGGTCTGTGCAGACCACGCTAAGGCAAGTAGCACAGAACATATTGGAGGCTACCCTACGTACAAGGCATATGTACTAGCACCAGAATCTTATATCTTCTCAGTTGTAGAGGTCTACTGTACACGTGAACACCTGATTGGTTTTCTTCATTAAGTCCTGTGTGTACTTTTCATGCTCAATTTCTATTAGTTACTGAAAGGATCGAGTTGATGACCATTATATAGTTTGATAAACCTGTTAACATCAAAATATGACTGGAGAAATGTATTACAATATTTGAATGTTTTATGATTGATTTGGATCATGATTTCTAGAGTTGTAGTGAACCCATAGTGTTTCTGTTTTTTGTTTTTTTTTTTTGTTGTTTTTTTTTTAAGTATATATGAGAGGGAAAAGTTTGCAAAAAATTAGTTTATCTGGATAGATTATAATTTTGTATATATTACTACATAATACAATTATATTTTTCCAGCTTTAATTGAAGTACAGAAATGATAAGTAAGGCTAAAACATAAAGATTGTACAGTAAACTTCAGTCAGACACATCCGTCAGACTCTAACAGTGAGAGGTTTGTCGGAGCACCGTTGTGAATAGTTGGAGTGTGTGTGTGTGTGTGTGTGTGTGTGTGTGTACCGTAGCTAATAACGCGCTGAGTAACGAGCCCACATTTTACAAAAGCGTTGCTTTTAAGCACCGTCTCTCCTGCGTTTAACCTCGACTCTGCTCAGGCTCTCCCGCCGCAGTAATGAGCCTCTGGCAGCGCTGCGATTTCTGTATTGTTTTGTTCGCTTGCAGCGAGATGGATGAAGCGCCTCTACAGCACTGGCATGACTTCACTGAACGCCCAATAGAGTTTCATTGCGCATTACGCAAACACAAACACACTGTGTGGCCTCTCATGGAGCACTTTTTTTTAGATGGACGGATTGAACGAGAGGGTGCGTATTCTCCGCTCCTCGTTTTGGTTTCCTCTCCTGCTGCGGCGCTTAGAAATGTGTGCCGTGCTATGCAGTACCGCTTTGATACATTTTTTTTTTTTAACTACTAAAAGCTTTTGCCAGACAAAAATAAAGAAAGAAAGAGAGAGACTGTAAAGCAGCATGTTCAGTTGCACAGCAATCAGCGAGCTACTTTCATCGCCATGATGTCGTTCCGTGCAGAAATGCCATCCATGCCTTTTACAATATCAGAGTAATAGCCGGCACTCATCAGCCCCAGCCTGAACTCCATTAAGGCCCGGACGTGCTCTGTAATTTAGACAAGGTCATGATTTGGAACGCCAGGTTCTGCCCTCGGGGTGGAAAGCAGCGCAGCTCACCTCACCTCACCGCTTCGACTGTACAGAGGAATTCCTCCGTTTTGTGATTTACTCGTCCTCAACCTGTGCAGCATCTCAACAATGCAGCTGTAGGTACTTATTACTGCAGTGACTCATGACGCCACCTGAACAACACTTCCTGTAGGGCTGCCTATGCTACAGTCACGTGAAAAACAAAGCACACACACTGGAATTGTTTTTTTTTTTTTTATGTTTCAGGACATCGTTAGTAAACCTCAAAATTAGGTAAATCTATTTAAGCAATAGTAAACAACCTCGGGTGTGCTATTGCTTTTATTTATTTATTTATTGAAAAAAATAAATATTTTCTAACTAGACTTCCATATGACTGCATATGCCAAAGGTGTCAAGAAACATGCATTAAAAAAATACTTTCTGTCCTTAATTTATGTCTTCATAAGTAGTAGTTCCTGCTTTCAGCAAGTTTAAAAAAAAAACAAGCAGCAGCTCATAAACACCAGCTATCTCACTATCAGGTCATTTCCTGTCATCCTAATGAACCTCATTTTAGCATACTTGTCTTTCAGGACACACTCGGATAATTACAGACAAACTAAAACATCACTTATCAGGAATAGGTCTCAAAAATTCTGACTAAATTGTTGTTGGTCAGTAACACAATAGGTAGATTCCAGGTAATGTTAACACAATATCATGCTTGTGTCTACTGATCCAATTTGTGAACACAGGTTATGATGTTAGCCAGTAAACTTGTACGTTTTTAGTCCTTACCTGGACTTTTTCCTCAAATTATTCACAAGCAATAGCTTTGTTTAGGACACATTAGCAGTTTTTCAAGTGCAATATGACTATAGAAAAACGGCTATCAGGCTCATTTTAAGACTGTTAAACATCCTCCTCTATACCAGCGATTCAACATTAACACCACCTGCCGTTCTGACCTGCTGAAGGAAAGACTCCACGAGACCGCAAGGTTTTCAGTGGTATCATTGCTAAGTCATTAGCAATAGACCCTTCTGTGGATATTCTCTGGAATCAGACCGGATGGTCCAGTATTAACCGCCATGCACATCAGGCTTGGGTGTCCCTGGGCCTGTCACTGGTTCGCCGGTTATCTGTCCTTGGTCCACTTTTCGTAGGTACCAACATGAAATGCAGGAAACAGCAGAACGCTCGGACCCTGTCATGACTCATATTGTTTTATGTTTGTTTATTTTTCCTGCTGTCAATGCATCAACTTTGAGAACTTAGTGTTTACTTGCTACTTGGTATATCCCACCTTGACAGGTGCCATTGTAATGGGATAATCAATGGTGCTCACTTCACCTGTCAGAGGTCTTCTGGTTTTACGGCTGATCGGCGTAGTTATCATTCTCGTTAAAGTCATTCTCGTCTGTCTTTGGTTCTGGATGTTTCTCAACTCCGCAGGTCTTGACGTGGATCGCCCTGTACTCTACTCTAATCCACAGGCACGCAAACGTTATCCACACGTACACACCTCCAAATATCATCAGATAATCTTACCTGTCACCTGTGATGTCTTAAGCACAGTTTAATCCACCCTGGCTTCAGGGCTTCAGGTTGAGCTGAATTTAAACCATAGTTGTGGTTATTGCTGAAAAGCTTGCCAAGTCTCTTAAGAATTAGAGTATTAAAACAAAAAAGATGTGTATGCATTACAGCTCCTGTTTAGTTAAATAATTAGCCTGAAAGGGTAAAGAACATAAAAGGGTTGAGTTTAGGTAAGTATGTATGTTTAATTCAATTCAGTTTTATTTGCATAGCGATTGAGCATTAGGTGTTGTCTCAATATAGTGTTTTTCAGATGACGGCATTGGGGTGGAAAATTTGCCTGACATGATATGGGGGTGAAACGTTTAGAGGAAACACCCTATAAAAAGCAGACGGATTCCCTTCTGAGGATCATGTCATTATACACAATATTGAAATCCCTGACAGGTAAAGTGAAGGTTAATTATCTCATTATTGTGGCACTTGTTGCGTATATTAGGCAGCAACTGAACAGTCAGTTTTTGAAGTTGATGTCGGAAACAGGAAAAACAGGCAAGGGTAAGGGTCAGATTGTGATGGTTCGACAACTAGGTCTGATCAGATCCTGGTCTTGTTGGGTGTTCCTGGTATGTAGGGGTTTGTACCTACCAAAAATAGTATAAGAGGGACAATAGGTGAACTAGGGCTGGGCAATATTGTTTAAAAAATACCTTATATCTCGATATGCCTGAAAGAAATGACAATATATGATACAATATTATAAAACACCAGTAAGAACATGCTGAATTATCAAACTAACATAATCAAACTGTATGTTTAAGAAATATTGGCACCCTGCAGACATGTTGTACATCTTGTAATGCGAGTTGCTTCAAACACAAAAGACCTGTAGGCAATACCTCAATAAAAAGACACAAACAAGGAACAGAAATGAGTAATAAATACCAAATCAAAGTAAGTTAAACAGAGTTGAGTTTAAGAAAAGCGATGTTCAATTTTGGGAAAGAAACACAAGCAGATCAGCAGAACTGGTTTCACAGATGCCCTGTGACATGTCACAATATTTACTCTGTTAAAATGAATAATAATAAAATTACTTAAGTGAAACTCTCTTTAGTATTCAAATCAAGCCGTCTCCACACAATTGCCCCATGCACGCTCCTTTTTTTTTTTTTTTTTTTTTTTTTTTTTTGAATGAAGGTAGACCTGAGTGCCACTGTAGCAGTTCACAGGTGGGGGAGTTAAAGACGCGAGAGTGCGAGAGTTAAAGACAGAGCTGAACAGGATGTTTGTGCAATGTTTTAAACGTAGTCAGGTGGAAATCCTCGGCATACTCGATATAATGAATATGGTCCTTTTCAAAATCGTGTTAAAAAAAAAAAAAAAAAAAATATCGGCAATATCGATATTTGCGATATATTCCCCGGGTCTAAGGTGAACCAGTGACAGGGTTATGGGTCCCCAAGGCTCCCTGATGTCCATGCAGGGTGAAAGCTAGCCTGTCTGATCCGATGCCGTGGAAGATCCACAGAAGCATCTGTTGCACAGCACACCTTTAGTAAAAACCATATCTTGATGGTTCTGAGCAAATCTAGAACATCTGGATAAATCGGACCGGTTATTTTATTTCTTTTTCTTAAAATGAACACACGTTTGTGAAATCGGAACTATTTTTATTGGTGTTTTCTTGGAAAGCATCTCAGTAATACAACATGGACTTTGTTCATGCTCGACCTGGATACTGGATATCGAGCACGGCTGTGATCCCAAATTCAATTCTCAAATTCGGAAGACATTTTGATAGCTTTTGGCAAGACGCTTGTATTCAAATCAGCTTGCATGCTTGGAAAATACATCTGGCTGCTAGTTTATATCTCCCTGAGACTGAAGACGGAGACAGGCTAAACCACTGCCAAGAACAAGTGTCAATATTGATACATGGGTATATTAATTTTAAAGCCAGATTACATTACAGCGTTTTGAGAAGAGATTGGTGTTTAAAGGCGGTAAGGGAAAAGCCAGCACGTGGAATGACAGTTCGGGTTGCGCATTTACTTAGAGTTGGGAACCAAATTTGGAAAAATAAAGGTGTTTGCGATCCATCGTGAAGAAAAAGCATGTGGTCTAAATGTCAAGATGTACCAAAATAATCCAGCTAGCCATCATTTTGATATTAGTAGTTTTGCACTTTTATCATCCTTAGTGGGATGATTGTGTTGGATCAGGTCATCAAACGGCAAATTATCGATCCTTCTCGACAAGGGGAAAAAAGATGGTGGCTTTATAATGTTCCCTCTGAAACTGTCATTAAACTCTTAAAAGGTTTAATATAAATTTTATAGTAACTTTTTAATAGATATTGCTTAAAGTCTAAGCAGCAGCTAATATGAACGTGTCAAACACAAATACAGAGGACTTCTAACTTGACTTCCTAACTTGTGATAATCGACAGCCAGAGTTTTATTTTTTACGAAATAAAAAAAAACAAAACACTGCTTAATAAACTGTTGTTTAGCCCCGCCCAAGCTGTTCGGAATCTGTTGTTTGCATTGCGCATGTGACATGGGTGGACAAAAATGACAGAAATGGTGTCAACCCCACTGTCACTGCAGATTCATCCTCTTTATTAAATTCAGAAATATTATTAGAATCTGAAGATCCAGCACTGGGAAATTCACACTCCGAATCAATCATAATGGTGTTTTACCGCTGCGTTGTCCACTAGTGATGTCACACGGTAGCGTTCAGAATTTCCATAGTGAAAAATTATTTTAATTCATGTCTGTATATTTCACTAGCTGAAACAATGTGAAATTACCAGGGGGGTCTATTAGGTGGTGCTTAGCCTGAAATGTATCTCACCTCATAACAGGTGCCGCTATAAGAGGATCTAAGTTACTTTGACAAGGACCAAACTGTGATGTTTGGACAACTGGGTCAGAAAATCTCCAGAACAGCAGGTCATGTGGGGTGTGTCCCAGTATACAGTGGTTAGTACCTAGCAAAAGTGGTCCAAGGTGTAAGACAACAAGTGAACCAGCAAAAGGATCGTTGGCGCGCAAGTTTCTTGATGTGCTTGGTGCTTGTCTGGTCTGATCCAACAGAAGATCCATCAAAGGATCTGACTTCTTGGTGCAACAGCACAGCTTCCAGAGGTCTTGAGTTAGGTTAGATAAATGATTATATAAAATAGAGCCTGTATTGATTCCAGAGGGAAATTCAAGAAGGAAAAAAAAGTTGATGAGTTGATTTTGGGAGGTGTTTAGGCAGGTAGACTGGCTGATGGGTGTATTATATTGCTAAAAACGAGAGTGGAAAAAAAAATATCCATGAGAACTTAACAGCAATTTACACCCCTGACTAAATGTCATGCTTGAGGTTTGTTTGAAGTCCTAATTGAGAACGAACTGTAAAAAGGAGCGGCACTTAATTTCTCCATGCCAATCATTTGTTATAATAGAGGCTCGCACATCATCAACCAAAGTCGGTATTGAAGTCTTCTCACTATATATAAACAAAGTCCTAGTTTACATGCAAAGTCCCAATCAGTCTGAGCTGTCAGCTACTGCCTCTGGCAAACAACTGGACTGGATCTTGGTTTACAAGGCTTTTAATTAGCTCTGCTTGATTCGCTTTAGACGGCCCTCTCCAGACCGCTGAAGCTCCAGTCTAACAGGCCAGGCGTGATGTCCGGGGTCATTCAATCTTAGACATACAGGCTTTAAAGACGGCTTTCTTGTGGTTGACGAGTCGCATTTGCAGCGAAGCTTCACTCCACACATTGGGGTGGGGGTGGGGGTTTGGGGGGGATTAGACCGAGACCTTGTCTGCTTCTTTATCTTGCTCCTTTGGTTACTTCTTGATGTGTGCACACACTTGGATCTAACACAGCCAGCGAAACCTGCAGCATGGGGAGTCTCTGGGGAGAAGTCGGAGAGTTTTATGTTAATTAGGTCGCTTTATTCGTTTTCACAAACGCATTAAAATGCGTAGGGTGTTGTAGCATGGAAGTATTTATGTAGTTCATTTATTTAAGTCATTACAACGCAGAGATAAAAAAAGGACACGTTTAGTTGTTGTCTTAAGCATCACTTGCTGTATGCATGGCTAAGAGTTGCTTTTGTACCTGTATTTTGGCCAAGTGTGCAATTTTCCTGCGTCGTAATCACATACACAGAGGATCGGCACTCGTCGAGCGACACCCCATCACCTGCCGCAAAGCGACACCGGCACTCTTTGATGTGCGCCGCAGCGTCCCGACACATCCTCTATTTGAACTTGGACGGATCTTTACTTAGGCAGAGGCTGAATGACCACACCTTTCTCACTCTGTGTTTTGTTTTCGCATGTCCCGAAGAGGAAAATGAAAGACTAGGTGGAAGGAGACACCCTTAGATGTGGTGCCAGTTTTTTTTTTTTTTTTTTCTTTTTTCTTTCTTTCTTTTTTTTTTAAAAAAAACACCTTTCTTGTTTGCCGCAGTTTGGGTGATCAGAGACGACACGCCTCCGTCTAGGAACGTGCAGACGTTAAAGGAAATGGAACAAAGCAACTATGGGTCATGCTACATGGATCAGACATTAGACACTGACTTCTGGTTGCTGGGATGATCTGTGGAATAGTGTAGAAATGTATAGAAGGTGTCCAGTAAGTTGTACAGCAGTTAGTCCCCCCTGCTATCAAGATGGGAATAATGGAGAACTTGTCCCATGGCCAGGATGATCTGCTAACATGTTGAACTATCCTGTTTCATCAATATAATAAACCGTGTTTCTAAGCCTGGACATTATATATAACTGAATTGTATGTCCTGTCTGCAGTTAAAAGCACTGCTGACCTAAATGTCTCTCTCTTTGTTTCCCCACTTGCACTCAACCCGGTTTTTCCCACTCAGTTGCATAACATACTAGGGCTGGGCAATTAATCGAAATATAACCAAAACTGAAATTAAATTAAATTTCTCTTCGTCCTGTCCTACGATGCATGTTTATATGCTGTCCCTAAAAAAAATAAATAAAAATAATGCACTACTGCGTATCTACTCGCGTGACTCTGCACCATCCAGTCTTCAGCAAGCGAGTGTCATGGAGGTGAACTTGAATAAGGAACCGAGTACACAGCAAGAAATGCACGTTATTTTCTACTTATTATTTAAAATAATATTTGTTTAAGGAGATTAAAGGTGTTTGCAAACAAAAAAAAATGTTTTAAATACCTTTAGAAATCAGTGCAAGTTTATTTATTTTTGACATTTTAGAGAACTTTCTCTTTATATTAAAACTGAAATGTGACCTTTTACACATGGCTTTTTCATTTCAAGTCATGTGGGCTTTGATTACAGTTGTTCAGAATATTCAGTAAATAACCATAAATAGTTTGTTTTCTTCCATTTTTTTTAACTATAAAGATATGCACTGTTTTAGAAATATCTCAGCTGTTTGTTTGTTCTTTCTGGACCTGTAATAAATGTAAGTGCACTTGTAAATGGAGGACATTTTTGACATGCAGTTTTTGATTTCCAGATGAGAGGTTTTTGTTTTGTTGGCTTTTTTTTTTTATAGAAAAAAACACTTATAGAAAGTGTTTTGCTACTTTGGTCCTCTCAACGATCCCCATCACTGCCTTTTTGGCTCTCTCAGTTAACGTCCCTCTTTCCCCCTTGAGAAACTGACCTATGACCATTACCAGAGGTCGGAGGGGTTTTGCCGGGTGTGATCCCCTCTCTGGACCTACCTGGAGGGTCTTGAAGACTCTTTCTTTTTTTTATTTTATTTTTTTTTTTTGTATTTTTTTTCTTAATGTGTCCCCAATACCCCTCCCATTAGTTACCAGTGTGATAGCCTGCTATGTAACTGGTTCTTTCTTGGCGTGTGTCTAGAACGTTAAGCGTGCTGAAATACTAACTGCTAATCAGTCACGGTATCCCCCGAGTCACGTTAGCGTGCATGCATTCATCGTCATCACTCAACATGAAAATCAGACACCCATACGTTCATGCCTGCCGAGGAGGCCTAAGCAGCTTGAACACCCTCAGGGAACGGACTGGAGCCACATAGCAATGTTGTGGTTTCTTTTTTCAAGTGGAACCCTGTTTAGAAACTGCCAAGGATGGTGTAAGAAGCCAAGAAGCCTCTGAATGATGGCGCGTCTCTGTCTGACATTTCCCCGTGCTTGAGAAAGTAGGGAAGAAGTTGAGTCTGTTTGTCAAGGACTGTTTCTGTTTATGCAACACACACACACACACACCCATCCCTATCCATTTGCTGTGAACTTACCAGCTGGAGCTAAGGAACGTTTAGAACTTTATATAAAACCGGCTTTGGTTCCGTGCAGCAGCTCCAGGATTCACACAACCTTCCCATTCCTGCAACTCCAAGTATTATACATCACTCCATCGTTGATTGATGTCTCATGGTTCGATTCAGGTTTGAGCCAAAGTGACCGTTTGCCAAGAAGGATGCCAGTGCAAATATTCTCACGAGACGACTTTTCATCCAAGTTTCCAAACAAGCCGGCAAGAAAATGAAAGAATTTTGATTTCCATTAACTGCTGTTATGAAATATTGCAAGATGCAATTGGTGAAATGCTTCTCCTCATGCTCATGCAGCAAAGAATATATTCAGTCTAAAGGGTTTTCTGCCTTGTTCTTTTGGGTAAATCTGTAAAAAAAGAACCGAACGTGGGCTACGTAAAAAATGACATCCACCATGTGGCTGGTGTGGTACAGTGGTAACATCATTGGCTTCCATGTGTGAGACCTGGGTTTGATTCCCAGTCTGTGCTACACCAATAAGGGTCCTTGGGCAAGACTCCTCTAACACTACGGTGGCCTTCCATGTAAGTCGCTCTGGATAAGAGCGTCTGCCAAATACCGTAAATGAAAAGGAATTTGACTTGGTGTGAGCACATGTATGACCTGTAACAAGCACACAGAAGGTTAACAAGTAATACCTGACGAGAAACACAATATTAATTTATAAAAACTTAAAAAAAAAAAAATAATGAAGTTAAAATAAAAGTAATAGGAGTAATGAAGAGCTGAAGGAGCTCAGAGGGATGTGAATATCTGTGCTCATTCACGCATGAAACATTGTGTCCATATGTAGCCCGAGGTTTAACATGCACACAAACTATTTTATACAGAAAACGCAGATGTGCAAATAAACATTGTGCAAATGAGCAATCTGTCATTGGGAAATATACTTTGTTGCAGTTAAATCCACTTCGGTTCAGTGGGACTTGGAAGCTCAGTTCAGTTATAGATGAAGTTGTAAACTAGGATGTGAGGTGTGTACTGTAGTCGAGGAGGGATGTATTGTGTAGACCAGCGAGCACCACGCTGAAACGCCAGGATCTGCTGACTTTATGTTCCTCTAACCATAATGTGGCACGTCATTATGAACTGGTCATGCTCATCAGAAAGGAGAGAGACAGTGTTCACCTGTCTGAGAGGTTTGTAGATGTACCAGGGGTCCCATGGGATGCCAGCTAAACAAACCCAGTACTATTATGAGCCCAGCCTCCACCTCCACATCTTATTAGCACTAGTGATTGCAAGTGGTTTTATTTATTTATTTTTAAACATTTATTTATCATTTTTTAGATCTAAATTGCTTAACTGAGCTGTAAGGTATAAACCAAGCCAAAGGACATAAAGTTCATTTTCTTTGCCTTGTGCTGTATGAAACTAAGCCAAAAGGTATAATTATAAACATCATCTTAGCAAAGCAGGCTGATGGATTCAAAAAACCAGACTGAACATTTAGGTTGTCTTTATATGTACACCAAGTGGGCGCCTGTAGCCATCCTTGGCTTTCAGATTTAAAAGAACGTAACTGGCTGAGTGAGAGGTGATAGCCTTCCTCTGAGCGACACTAGCTCATGTGTACAAACCGTGGCCACTTACCGTCCAAGCGTGTTCAGCCGATATTGTGAGACTGCAGCAGGCTTCTCATGTCTCAGAGGAAGCATATCATCACCCTCTTCGTTTGGTAGCTGGCACACGATCGGGCAGACTGGAATTTGTTCCCCTTCTCCAGAAAAATAAAGCCTTAAATGTCACGCAAAACCCGAGAACTATTCTAGCTGTGTCATGAATCGTCTTGGAATCGGCTTTATAAAGCAGCTCGGTAAATTATTCCCCACAAACTCCTAACATTTTAGATATTTATGCACAAATAGGAGATGGTTGGAATGTCTACTGCACTGTTGTTTGCTTCAGGACATCAAGACTGCCATGTACTCTGGACCACCAGTGCTCCACTGCTTGTCCAATTCATCACTGTGTCCATCGGTCTTCCATAATATGCAGTTTGTACAAGTCGCCTGTTACTACCTGAGGCACAGCTCCAGTCTTTCATACAGTGTTTGCTTGCTTTATCACTGCTATTTTTTTTTTTTATGTTCACACAGCTGTGGGCACAAACGTTTCGTTATTGATTGAACCTGTCAATGCAGGTTGAGATCCAGGCACCAGAATGCAACGCAACTGCTGGTTCGCCAGGTTCGTTTATGAAAGCTGCAGAGAAGCATGATGTCACTGACAGCCTGTCTTCCCGTGCAGGTGTTGCAAAGAAAGTCAAAATCCTTCCAGTGTTGTTTTTTTCCTGTGCAAATATTGACTATTCGGTGTATGAAACACTGTACATCAATGTGTATGTGCTGAAACATCATAGATTTTGCTTCATGACTGCAATTTTCATGGTTGGTTGCAACCAGTCCCCAGTAATCAGAATCGGTGAGCTTATATGCTCACTTGAACTGCTGGTCTCAACTGATGACCAAAGGCCAAGCTGTACAACCTCCAATAAACACGGAAGTGCCAGAAAAGCTGGTACAGACGAGCTTATGCAAAATAAATATATATTCTGGTGGTAGCTCCATGGTGGTATGGGGTCTCTGACAGGTGAACACGGTGGTCCTTTATTCTGATGAGGATGTCCTGTTTGGCCTCTTTCATCCACTGATCAGTCACCAGATCTCAACGTTCTTAATTAAACACATCTTGGATCCCATGCTGTAGAACACAGAATTGTAGACCGTTCTGCAGGAAGTCTGGTGTTTATTATTATAATAATAATAATTAATAATTCTGTGAACTTATGGAGTCTCTGCCCTGTGGCGGACCTATTAAGTACTAGATTGGTCTACCAGTTTTTCTGGTGCCTCAACAGTGCCATTTAGCCATGTTTGATGAGAGGTGATGACTTCCCACAATGACTTTACCAGCACTCATTCGTGGTTAAAACTGGCATGTCTCCCGCTGAAAAATGGAGTTCATCTGGAAATTCCCTAGTGAGCTAAGACGTCTAACACCCCCCACCACCTCACCTCACCTTACCCCACCCCACCCGCAATCCACCAAAGCATTTACAACTCTAGCATGTCACTCGAAAAGCCCTCGTAACCTTTATAATGCAAATATGAAAGCTGCCACAGAGAGGAAGCGTATCAGATCATGCTCCGGATCGATTTATGGAGCAGCGGAATTTTTCTGTTTTGAGTAACGATCAGTAGGTCCTGTTCACCTCAGTGCTATTAATCGATTACTAAAGCGTCATTTGGTGCCATTATTTAGGGAAAAGAAAACACGCTCCGTGCATGCAGCGTATCATTTGTTTGTCGTTCCGACACAGGTTTAATTACGTTTCCACAGTTAAAGTCCCTGGAATGCTGTGTTTCTTGAATTGGGATGTCATTTTAACCACAGTAGGATCCCGAGACGAGGCTCGACGAGAACACGCCCCTCGGCATTTGTCTGTTTGCTGTTTTCTGGTACCGGAGCGAAGCTCTTCAGGGTTTCAAACAGCAAAAGAAACATGAACACTGGCATCCCAGGAGAATTGTCAACGATGACAAGCTTTGCTCACTTGATCTGCTCGTCACAGACGGACAGACTAGACTGGTAGTCTCTGTGCTGCACCTATACATTTTTAAAATCGATATTTGCATACATTCTGAAAAAGAGACATAAAGACATAAACAAGAATTGTGTTCTTGGACTAAACTGCTTTATCATTATGATGGTTATTAAGGCAAAAAAAAAAATGCATTTTCGACATTGCGTAATTTGCATTAATCTCTTTCTAATGTGTCAGCAGAGATTGTTGAGAGTGAGTTACAGTTTTAATAAATCAGCCGAGCTATTTTGTTGCAGCAGTTAAATTGCTGAAACTGCATCACCCCTGTTACCACTACTAGCTCCAACATTGTAAATGTACATTATTACATGTTTAGTGTGTGTGACAAGTTAATGATTTTATGTTTAAGACCTTGGCGCAGCGCTGAAAATTGGCCAACCGCTTGGAACCCTGTTTTAACGACTTTTATTTTTATTTCTTTTACTTCTCCCTTGCTGCATTGCCTTCTGATCCAAATCTGGACATGATTTACAGGTAACATAGGCTTTTTTCAGCCTGTACGGTTCTTTTACCTCCTTAGCAGAACCTCTACATCTTGGACACGTCCAAGTTCGTTCTTCCTTCGACATCTCGCCATGTCTGTCTGGGCTCTGTGTGGTTCAGTATGTATTCGCAGTAGTCTGTTGCTAGTTCTGGGAGGCCCAGGAGTCATAACTGGATGCCGCACGTCTCCAAGGTGTATCACGGAGCAGTCTTTTTTTTTTTTTCTCTCTCTCTCTCTGAGCTGTGAAAATAAGCCATCCTTTGGCCATTCCTCAGTGCGATGCAGATGCTTTTGAGCAGTATGAAAATGCCATGTCCATGGCAACATGTCTCTGCGGGACACTTGCGATCAGTTTTCCATTCCCATCCTTGTTTTAATCCAATTTCTTGTTCTTTGTTTCTATTAGAGACCAGAGATTAAATTAACTGCTGCATAAAAATGTTTTGCTTTTCTTCGTACAAATTTTTGCTGTGTGTCCGTAATCATTTGCGAAGGCTAACTGACTCTTTGGAAGTGTGTTCACTTCAGAACAATAAGTTGCCCTTTGTCTAAGCTGCACATGACTTATGGCCACGGCTTATACAATGAATGGCAAAGGAAAAACTGGTACACCTGGTAGGTCCTACACGGGGCATGGTCTCCGCAAGCTCTGTAGGCAAAAAAAAACAAAAAAACACTTCCTCCATATTGGTCCACAATTCTACTGTCTCACATGACATCCCAGATGTGTAGCTGTGGTCTCGGGTTCGATCTTAGCACAGGGCAAGACACGACTGAGGTGCCCTTGAGCACAAGACATCCAACTCCCCCAGGCAGCTCCCCAGGTGCTGGGGTTTGGGGCTGCCCCCTGCTCCGGGCAAGTGTGTTCACTGGTGTGTGTGTGCAGGTGGCTTAAATGCCCTGGTCACATTCCTGTGTGCCAATAGTTCACTTTCATTTTTACTTTTACATTGTCCTATCAGAAGAGGCCAAATCAATCAGAATGATTGCCAGGCATGAACTGGTGAGATGTTTGTAGATGTACCAGGGGTCCTATGGAATGTCGGTGGAGCAAACCCCCATACCATTATGGAGCCACCACCAGTCCGTGTTTTGCGTAGACTCGTCTGGACCAGTTTTCCTGACACTAAATTGTAGATGTCATGAAGACAGCTTTCTTCTGATCACGTGCTAGTGAGGAAGAGGATCCCGCATGGTGGGTGACTTTCCTAGAGTTTGGATAGAAATTAATATTTAACCAGATGGGGAGGCTGTTTAATAATTCATTTCCTGTAAGACTTTGGTGGTAGAATCCTCTCGGTGGCAATCTACGTCAAACTTGACATGATGGCACATTATGCCGCGAGCTCCACACGGGATCACTTGCTTTTGTCTAATGATCCTCAAATGACTCCTCACTATCTAGGATGCGACTGTCTGCGTCTAAGAAATATTTCAGAACGGGCTGCTCAGCTTTTAAGTTACGGTATTGACTGACCCTGGGACATTTTATCTCGATCCGTTTTTAAATTAGTCGATGTTAGACTGGGACACCATCCTTTGACCTTTACCCCTTTTATCGTATTGAAAAGAAACTTGCAGTCTAGTGGCTCGTAGAACAATGCAGTCCGTACAGTAAGTCCCTATGCTTCAGGAATAACATTGTTCTGCCGATACGTGCGCATGAATAAAATATCAGCTATATCCCTAATGTGCGCAATGATGTAGATTTGCTTGTGGCAGCGCTGCCTTGGCAGGGGCAAATCTGAGAAGACGCAATTATAGCCTGGATCACGTCCGGGCAATATCACGGCTATATCTCATGTATATTGCAGCCCTTGAACATTTTCCTGATTAAAATTGTTAGTCTTTTGCATGCCGGGGTCACTAAAAGGTCATGGTATGGTGGGAGTGTGCGACATTACATCCACACTGAAGTCCCAGACTATACATCCAGGCTATGCAATCTTTAATATACACTGAAGTGCCAGAATAACTGTTACAGACGAGCACAAGCTAAAGGCTGGTGATGGCTTTATAATGGTACAGGTTGGAATGGTCTCCCAGTAAAATTGTGTTTCACCATTTGAGCATTGAACACCTTCTATAAAGTGGATTGTGGTGTAATATAATGTTAATATATCTATATCAGATACAAGCAGTGGTTATACACACACTGGTGGTGGACTGGGCTTCTAATGGTTAATAGGATGCAAGCGCAAAAAGGTTTTTTATTTTTATTTTTTTCCCCTCTTAATTTTGGAGGTCAAGTTTGTCTGTGCCCGGAGAACACAGCACAGAAGCCAGGTGTATTGTTTGCTGGACAATGCTGATGTGGAACTCCAATATCACACCTGTGTTCCTTTTTATTTTTAGTTTTTGTGAGGGGATTTGACCTTTTTTATATATATATATATATATATGTGTGTGTGTGTGTGTGTGTGTGTGTGTGTGTGTGTGTGTGTATATATATATATCTATCAAAAATAAAAAAAAAGCTCG
>JAOVVF010000051.1:4813196-4826616 GCA_028565595.1 Duopalatinus emarginatus
ACACACACACACACACACACACACACACACACACACACACACACACACACACACACACACACACACACAGTGTATACATACATATACACACATGCACATGTATATATTTGTCCCCAGCTCTTCACGTTTCCCAAAGCACAGTATAGCCACCCGGACTGTGGCGATGGTCAAACATGCTTGAGCATGGTATGTATTGCTCAGTCTGAGTGCTTCCTACAATACAGTGGCTGAAAACTGGCCATGGCCTAGTGTTTAGGGAAGCGGTCTCGTGACTGAATGGTTCGATCCCCGCACAGGGCAAGACACAACTGATCTGCCCTTGAGCAAAGCACATCAACTCTCCCAACTGCTCCCTGACCCACTGCCCTACGTTTACTATATGCCTCCCCCCCCCCCTTTTTTTTTTTATTTTATTATTACTATTTTTTTTGTTTTGAGCATGCTCACACACAGCCCGATCACAAACTTGCCCATCCACACACACCAGTGGACACTAGGTCCATCTACAAATCTAGGTGTATGATGGGGGTTTGTCTTAGGAAACTGATGGATGCTCTGCTCTAAATCAGGATTTAAGAATCTAGACTGGACCAAGTAAGCTGTTCATTCAGGGTGGGGTTTGTGTGTGTGTGTGTGTGTGTGTATATATACACACACACATTCCTTTGATTACCATATTTAGCATGGTGTTATTTACATACACTGCTGGTTCATTAAACCCGAATTGGTGACACTCCTCTCGCCTGTCATGACCTCCTGGGTTAATCCATTCCACACCCCTGAGGCTGAAGATCTCAGGCTTTGGTGTGCACATCCCTCCAGAGAGTCTGCAGTAGGTTCTTATTCCTCGTGGTTTTCTCAATTCTCTGAATGTGACGCTTTTGAGACCGTAATAACAGGAATATTCTGACTTTTACCCCGTCAGCTCTAGTTCCCTGTTGCTTTTGTTCCCCCAATCAAGGGCACCTCTGGACCAGATTTTGTCTCTTGGGGCCAGGTAAATATACACCCAGCAACACCCACTCACTCCCCCCTCACCAAACTGGAAGCCAGGCTCTTTGTTCAGTTTCTTGGCACACAAAGATCAGGCGCTGCCACAAAAAAATTGGTCTGTGATGTGATCAACAAAGGGGGATGTGTTGCACAGTGACGGTAAATTGAGGAGCCTTGTAGTGTCCTGGTTTTCTCATTGTTAACATTGTAGGTTCATGGGGACAATGAGGATGTTTTTGGTTGTCCAGAAGATATAGGTGGGCATACCTGAAGATGGTGGCTGTATTTCATGGATTTGTAACAGGAAAACTCGTATATCAGCGTGGACTCCAGAAGCCTGTGGAAATATTCTGTATCCATACTTTCAGTCAGTGCTCCGCAATCCTCTAATCTAGTATGTATTATTCAAGTATGCCGTAGTGTCCACCTGTCAAATGTTTGTAGATGTACCAGGGGTCCTATAGGATGCCAGCTAAACAAACCCCATTACATTATGGAGCCACCACCAATTTTTTGTCAGTTTAGATATGGTTTCAGAAGACCATAGCTGTTCATTTCTAAGAAATTGTATCTCCTTGACAGGCTTTGGTATTTTTGCGGGCAGCCGTCACTTGAAGGTCCCGGGTTCGATCCCTACACAGGGCAATACATGCCTTGAGCACGGCACCTAGCTCCCCCAACTGCTCCGCGGGTGCCGTGGTTTGGGGTTTACCCCCGCTCCGGGCAAGTGTGTTCACTGCCCCCTAGTGTTCACTGGTGTGTGTGTGTGTGTGTTTCACTGGACGGATGGGTTAAATGCAGAGGTCACGTTCATTTTTTTTTTCCCCAGACAGATTTACGTGTTGACTTAAATATATGAGCGGTTTATTCAAAGCAGACATTAAGGCTATGAAAAGTGGGAATTCCAGCCTCCTCCTCTCAATCCGGGTCGGTTAAAGGTAGACGTTACTGAGCCTCCTTTTGTGTATCAGCCTCCCTCCGTCTCCTGATGGAGGTGACACTCAATGGCAACAGGAACACTCTATTTACTACTGAGATGCGTGGCTAATTAACAAAAGCAGCTCTGTTAGCACCATGCCTGCAAGCTAGCTCTGCATGTTAATTTGAACCCACTGAAGCTGTTTGGTCAAGGCCATTACGGGTAAAAAAAAATGAAACGGAGCCTCGCCATGAGCAAGAATGTCCCTAGAGCTGTAAGGTTCGAGCAAGGCCTAGGTCATTAGAAGCAATTCACACGGCGTTGGATTATTTATTTTTGAAGTAAAAAAAAAAAGAGCTGCCTGGGCCTTTATTAATTAATTTATTTATTTATTAATTATTATTATTATTATTTTGCTGGACCGCTCTTAATCTCGAAAGGAAGATTTTACGGCACAGCAGATGGTGTGCGATATTCGTCCGCCGGGCTTGGCAGGCATAACTCGGACCGCTTTTTAGAAACCTAACTCGGGAGCCTATCAAGATTTCCCATCCCTATAGGCGTCTATCTTGTTGGCTGTGCTCTTTCTTTAGCCGGAAATTTTTTTTTTAGATGTGTTTATTTTCTGTCAGTTAGTCGGATATTGGGGCTTGCACTCAATCCTGTAATTTCCTTCCTGGAATTAAGTGTGTCTTATCAAACCTGCTGTTATCAGAAAAACACAGGAGGAAATAAAGATATGATTCTGTACTCGTACACTGTGACATGACGGTAAAACTGGTACACCAGACTAATACCTCATAGGTTCCACACAGGGCTTGGAATCTGATATATCCTATTAGCAACGGACACCATACCGAGGTGTAGGATTTCTGTGTTCCACGGCACGTTTCATGGCATCCCAGATCTGTTCGATAAAATTGCGATCCGGTGAAAATCGGACGAGTGTTCCTCTGACTATTTGGCCGCTCTAGCCAGATGTGCGTCATGGCGCGTTGTCCTGTCAGAAACGGGGGACATGAACTGGTGTAACTCGTCAGAACGTGGCGTTCACCTGTCTGAGACAGTCGTAGATGTACCATCGAATGCCAGCTACACAAACCCTGTACCGTTACGGAACCACTATCAGACAGTGTGTTTTTGCATGAGTTCATCTTCATCAGTTTTTCCAGCGATTCATTGTATTGCTGTGTTTTATGAAGACCATTTTAGCCCAGAGGTCTTTGTTCGTGACAACTTGACATATTTAGGCTTCAGTTGCCCCCTTTTTTTTTGTCCACTCTGAAATGTGGCGACACATTCTGGTATGTCTTTAAAAGCATTCTTCTGCAAGCCGTGTGCTTGTGCACTAATGGTGACTCCCGCCTGAAAGTCTAGGCACAGCTCGAGCACTATACTTAAGGGCCAAGTTGTTTGTGAGTCTTCCTGAAGCTAAAAAGCATTGCTCAGCCTTTGGGCCTTTTTTCAAACAGTGTTAGCAAGCTGTTAGAGGTTTCATAAGTGTGTGGTTTGTTTTTTTTTTTTTTTTTTTTAGGTTAGATATTTTAAACTTGCAGTTAAACTGATTGCTTTATGGCAATTTTCACAGCAGAGTTCTGAATGATTTTGACATTTTGTCCGAAACATATTTAATATACCACTACATAAAAATGAACTATTTGCCTGCTGTGCTTGCATACAGAGGAATGTGACCTCTGCATTTAACTCATCCGCACTGGTTTAATGGGGGGGATCAACAAGGTCATGGGCACCCAAGGCTCACTGATGTGTATGGTGGGGTGATGGTTAACCTGTCCTGTCCCATCCTACAGAACGATCTGTTCCTAATGTCTTGGTGCCACAGATCACCTTCAGAGGTCTTGTAGAGTATTGACATGTCCGAGCTGTTTCGGTGTCTGGATTTAATGTTACGGATCATTTCAAGTGATCAATTTTAATTTTCTGACCTCTCTGTATCCAGATTAGTGACCTCCTCATCTCCGTTGTAGTGCAGAACTATTTTAGTACAATGAAAGATGAACCTTTTTGTCTGTCATGTTGCTGCTTAATGCCTTGTCTTGTTGTCTGATTATACTGCATTGACATTGACAGGTTATATATAAAGTTATTCGCTTGGTTCTCAGGAATAGTTTCCGTCAAGTATAACGAGCTGTTAATACCATGAATCCATCCATTGTGATCATTTATTTATATAACACACATTACTGTGCTGAATTATATGCCTTTTATTTTTTTTTCCTCGTATAATTGGAGAACATGTTAACACTTATACCAGTTAACACACTTACAGCTGGAACTAAATTGCACAGCGCTTTGGCACGAGTACAGTCAGACATTCGAGATTAAAGAAAAGCTGCGTCTTGATTGTTTGTCCTGATTAATTTTAGGGCGGAATTAGCATCATGACACTGTGATCATTTTCTCTGCGGTTTTTGACTGTGACAGCCGTAGCCCAGAGGTCCATCCCAGAATGGTGCTGCTACCGATTTCAGGTGTTTGACTGACAGGAGGATGGAAAATTCTGAAGTATGGCTTTTTATATATATTCTGTAGCTGGGTGTAACTCGGGTAAATGGTGCTGAACCCTTATTAACTCCTCAGGTCAGGAAGCAAACTTCAGAAAAGCAACCCAATAGTGTAACGGATTAACGCAGGCTCGGTGTCTGTGCGTCTTTGTGTATTACAGCCAGATGGAAAACACAATGTGAACGCGATACGGCTCAACACCCGGCCCTGACCTTGTCATATACACGTCTGAAGTTGTACATTTTCCAGGCTTTTTTCCCAAACCCCCCCCCCCCCCTCTCTCTCTTTCTCACATGTCCCTGTGTTCTTCAGAAGTCGCGCTCCTCCCTCGCTTATTGGGATTAAAAGATGATGGAGTCAGGGGCAGCCGTATCCTGTGTAGGAAGCGGAAGCACTTTGTTAGCAGCGTGTCCTTTGTTGTGGAAATGTGGGTGGCAGTGATCGATGGTGGCCGTGCCTTTGTGCAGCCGTACAACAGCTGCTCTGAACAACATCTAGCCAGAGCTCGAGTAGAAGTGCCCAAACGCTCTGGCTGATCAAAAACCAGTAGTTTGGAAAATAATTAAGGTTATGCATCCAACCTTTTTTTTTTTTTTTTTAATCGATTAAGTTCATGACCAAGTTTTTAGTGCTGTTTTTTAATTGCATCCCAGCCTTTATTTTTCATGTGCATCGAACCCTGACTCCACCTTTTCCTCTCAGTTTTTTTCATCCCAACTCATGGCTGGTTCTTTACCACCGTCCATGGCGGTCACATGGCTGTGATCAAAGTTAACGGTTTCAGGTGGCCATGCCGCTCGTGTCGAAGATGTCTGAAGCCCCCGGCTCTAATGTGTAATAAATCAAGTGTATCCGCATGAGGCTTGACTTCAACAAGCAGTTGCATTCACTAGTTTATATATGGAAGTATTTTAAGTGGATATTTGCACTACTTTTTATAATTGACATCAGTCATCATTTTCCTTTTTTCCACTGCAAACTGGTTTACATTGTTTAACTGAGTTTTTCTATTCCTATATATTTTTAGTTTTTATATTAAAAGGCTAAGCGACACCTTATATGAAAGTGTCAAACACATAAATACAGAGGAACTTGAGTTCCTAACTTGAAAATCGATGGTCCGCAAACCGCCCTTGTTGAGCCATGCTGTTCGGAAACTGCCGTAGGCGTTGCACGTGTGATAACAAGACTAGCATATACGCTCACGGTAATGCAAAAATGCCTAAAAGTGGTGTTTAATTTCCTTATCATATCCAGTCACCCCCCACTGTCACTGCAGTTTCATCCTCTTCATCACATTTAGAAATATCATTGCAATCTGAAGATCCAGCACTGGGAAATTCCCGGTCCTAGTCAGTCATAATGGTGTTTTACCACAGCGTTGTTCACTGTCATCCACCAGTGACATCACACGCAGTGAAAGGAATTTTCGTAGTGAGCTCGGGGTTTTCTATCATTTTAATCAAAATTGTTTACTTATTTTTTTTTTTAATTGTTCATCCCAATGTGTTGTGTTGAAAGAGACCAAACCATTATGTTCGATACGACATGACGCAACTGGAGTGCCCTTTGAGCCCGGCACCTAATCCTTACCTTGGGCACCATGCATAGGGATGTCCACTGATCCAGTGAAGTGTGCTCTCTGCCCCTAGTGTGTGTTGATGCGACGGATGGGTTAAATGCGAAGGTTCAATTCCTTTGTGTTTGCAAGCACCAGTGGTCAGTGAGTGGTTCTCTTTATCATAAATGCATCTATTTTCAAAGTGCATGCCTTTTTATAATTGTTTCCGCTTGTGTTTATTTAAAGTCTGTGACACCAGACAGGAGTCTAGTCATTTAAATAATGATTTATATTGATTTTAAAATATTCCCCATGCTGCTTCTCATCCTGGCTTTTCTGGCTGCCGTCTCTTCGCTGGTGTGTTTATTTGACTATTTCTAGCGATCAGGTCATTCCCTCATCTAGGCCTGTCTGTACGTCCTGACAGGACCCATTTTACTCCTTTTTTACGGGCAGATGGTTGACTGCTCACTCCTAGGACCCGGCGGAGGAGCTAACAGGGCCAGTGCTCGAGTGAGGAATGAGGACAAATGAGCACAGGGGCTCTCTGAGGCCCAGCACATGCGGAAAGGGAGAACACAGAATGACAGGAAACTCTTAACACGTCTTTGGGCTTTCTTAAAAAAAAAAAAAAGAAATCGCCAGCTCCATCTGTTGCCACTCGTGCCCGTGTTACTTAAAACATGGATTATTCATCTTGCCGTTTCGCAGTCGTGCTTTTACAAGTCCTCGAAGCCGATGTGAATCGTCTGCGTCACTTATGTGCAGGTTAATGTGAGGTCCCCCCCCCCCGCTCGAGCAGGCCTCACATCTTTAACAGGGCCCGTACCTCATCCATTAGCACGCACCTAATAATAGGCTAGGCGACCGCGAGGTCTGCGTCTCAGAAGCCTGTTATATAGATTTGAGAAACCACAATTAGAGCGTGCTGTATAATTGCTGGCTTAATGCTGGACAGGATGAACGGGTGTCTCCCTGTGTTCATTTTTTTTTTCTTTCTTTTCCTGTACATGTTATTGTGATGGCACTATGCTTAAAGATAATGCTGACACACACACACAATGTAATGCTGTGGATTCTTTCGGCTTGCCTCGTATTTTTTTTTTTTCTCTCTCTATACTTCGTCGACTGAATGAGCAGCTTCCCAGCCTGCCTTGTGGCAGACCCCAACAGCGATTTGTCTTTGAAGATGTCTTTTCCTGCTATCTCCCGTCTTTGTCCTGTCTGCCGCATGTTTGTGTACGTTATCAGTCGTCTCCTGCGCCGAGCACGCAGGTGGCCTGAAGGCAGGAATGGAGTGAATTGGGAGTCTGATTATGGAATGCAAGCCTAAGAAAGGGTCTTGGACCTGAAGCACAGGTTGCGGTTGTGAAGAAAAAGCGATACAATTTGCGGTAAAAAAATAGGAGAAGCTACTGACCCGTGTTCCAGCTTGTCTTCGAAACGGCAGATAAAGCATAAAAGAAAGGGGAGAAGAGCAAGATTACACAATGAAGTTGTAGTTTCCTGAAAAACTGGTACACCTGAGTAATAATTGTCTCATCCCCCATAAGACATGAACTCTATACTTCCTGCAGAATTCTGTTGGATTCCGAGGTGTCGGATTCCTGTTTTCCACAGCACAGTGTATGGCATCCCGGATGTGTTCGATAAAGTTGAGATCTGGTCTCTTGGGTGGCACTGGCAAAACTCTAAACGCAGATAAGTGCTCCTCTAACCATCATTTGGTGTCGCTAGATTGTCCTGTTGGAAGAGGTCAAACCCTCGGAATGAGCGCAGGACGTTGAAAGGAGGCACAGAGCACACAACGTACACCCGTCAGAGACGCTTGTAGGTCTACCAGGGGTCCCATGAAATGCCAACAACAAACAGTGTACCATCAACAAGCTTCCGTAGATGTCTATCGCTTTCTATACACACTGGCGGACACAACTGATGACGTGCAAAGGTGGCGTTGCTATGTATTTTGCATCCGACACTTCAGTTTAACAGAGTTAAAGTGCCACAAGAGACTCTCATACATGTAATGTGTATACAAAGGTCGTTCCCAAGAGACCCATTAATCACCATTCCACCGATCAGTGCCGTGTTGAGGTCTCACTCAAAGAAAACGCAGACGGCAATTAGGTGATATCATTATTTTCGCTCTGAACGTAAACACATCCGAAGCCACCAGTTCCTTTCTGCGAGAAAGCCCCGGTTGTGTGTGACTGACTCTGATAAGTCAGCTCGCTTTTAATGAAAACATTCCAGACCACTTCTAGATAAGTGTTAAGCCTGTGTACATTGGACAAGTTTGTGCCCAGGGTTTCGGCTGATAAGCTATGCATGCGATCCCGCTTCCCATTTATAAATCTTACTGGTTGGCGACAAGAATGTGGTCGGAAATTGGGGTGCTTTTTGTTTTTTGGCAAAGCTGTCTTGTTTCAGCATCCACGAGGAGAACGTGATGAGCAAGCATGCATGTTTATCCAGGAGAGTTTAGATTACGCTGGGATATTCCAGCTGTGTGTGAGCGGAGAAGGCTCAAAGGGAGTCGAGTGTGGTCCTTTACAGATAGCACTGTGGATTCGTACGAATGTGGGTTGTTTTGAAAACGGCAGAGCGAACATCCTGAAAGTAGAATTAACATCTTGTAACGGAGATCCAATCAATCGGAATTCCATATGAACGTACCTTATGATATCTTTCCCCACGGATCTTTGAAATAGTGGCTTAGCAGCACTCACTCCGTTTAACCTGATAGAAGAGTTTGTTGTTAGTGTGTGATGTGTTTGAGTGAGACGCTGCTGAGGGAACTACTTTATAGTTCTACTCATTTCCAGTTGGCACCTTGTAGCAAATACAAATACACAGACTAGTCTGTGCAAAATATATAGACTGGTTTGTTTATCTCGCTTCTCATCATGAGACCCCTGAGACATCTACAAACATCTCTGACAGGTGAGCGCCGTGTGCCTCGTCGATGAAGAGTTAGGCCTGGTCATGTCCTTGGGTTTGGGGTTTTACCATCCCACCAGGTCTCAGAGTTGTGGACCGTTCTGCAGGAAGTATTTCTGTTTGTTGCTTACCGAATATCATCACCTTCCTAAAATAATCGCCCAAGTAATAGGCAAAATTTATGATGCTAGCTAGGGGTGTGACTCGGTGTCTGGTGATTTGATTCTGATTTTTGGGGTTACGATTCGCTTCAGAATTGATATTCAGGAATGATTTTTTGATTCAGGAGAATTTTTTCTATACAAATGATTTAAAAAATTATGTAATTTATACAATTCTGTAACTTATTAACTTGGTGCATTACTGCATTTATATTTTGTATAATTTTGTCTGAATGGAGTTCGCTAGCAAGGGAGCTGGCTAACTAGCTTGCTGTACGGTGGCCTAGATGCCTCTTATCTACGGTGGCCCAGTGGACATGTAACATGCTATGCAGTACGCTTAGGAGTATGAGCGACAAAAAATAAAACTTTAACACATTTTAAAATTGATTTCTGGCCGTTTAGAATCAATTCAGAATCACCAAGACTGTGAAAAATGAGTGAACCATGATCCTTTAAAGAATTGACTTAATTTTTGGTTACCTTAGTGAAATATTTGCTTACTGCGTTTGCAAACACACAGAGCCCCAAGCCACAGCGCCCGGGGAGCAGCTGGGGGAAGTTGGGTGCCTTGCTCAAGGGCACCTCAGTCGTGTCTTGACCTGGGCAGGGATCGAACCCATGACCTTCTGGTCACGAGACAGGTTCCCTAACCACTAGGCCATGGCTGCATCGTGGCTTAGTAACTTGACTTGGGCGATTATTTTAGGAAGGCGTGGATATTTCCTGGTTAAGTCCATGCCCTGTTGTATTTCCGCAGTTCTACCCTCCTTGCAAGTAATAGACCGGTGTACCAGTTTTTCTGGCACTTTAATGTATACTAAAATTCCTGCTGATTGAGCAATCGTTTTTATTTAACAGTATTTGCAAACTGAAAAAAAAATCCACCTTGAACAACTTGCCAACTAATCTTTATAATTAATGTGATCTTCAAAGGGCATCCAAGATTTATTTAGTAAAAAGACCCGCATTGATTTTTTTCATTGACATGTCGATCCATTTCACTTTGGTTAGCGTTTTTTTTACATTACCCATGATGCTGTTCGACTTCCTGCACCTAGCGAGCGGTGCCAGTGACGTTTCACCCTCGCTTCACGTCTGCCTAAATATGCTAATGTGGCGTAGCCCGAGTCTTTAGTCCTTTAGTCTGCTCATCTCTTTGTTTCTATACTCCCCTTTCCAAGAGCTTCATGCTAATTGTCACTGTCAAAACCAGCCAAGTCTGAGCTGTAACCTGCCATTGTACATTGAAGTGGCAGAAAAATTGGTACACACACACACACACACACACACCTACACCTTTACTAGTCATCGGGTACATCTGCCAGTGCTTAAATAGATCCATAGATGTTGGTGGAAGTTTCTAGAGTAGTTTCTGAGATAAGAACGACCAGTTATCACAATTTAAGCGATATTTACATTTAGCATGGTCTAACAGGTGGACCCTGTGAGATTTCTACCACCAAAACACTTTAGATTTTCACGGCAAAACCCTGAAACCTCGGAGCACAGTTTGGGCGTAAAAAGTGCATGGACGTGACCAGCGTTGGCTTGAAAGAATCTTTTGACCATCGTTTGCTAACTTGCACAGATATTTCCATATAAATATATTTAACTTGGTAGGTAATGCTCAGGCTCCAAACCTCGGTATCTCCTGTCTTACACATTTCCTGCTCAAACACACCCACGTAAACCTAGAAAGGCTTTTAATAACCAACTATTTGAAACAGATGTTTGTGGATAACTAAAATACGCAGCACTAGATGTAAATCCAGGACCAGATATATGGGAACCTGTGCTATAACTGATCAGTGATGTAATTCATTAATCTGATTTGTAGAGGTGTGAATATCAGTGTGTGGAGATTCGATTTGATTCAGTTTTTTGGGGTGATGAATTGATTTTTGATTTAGAAATGATTTTTCTATTCAAATGGACTAGTTATACATTAGTTTAAATTATTTGGTGGTTGAAACGACAGTGTAAACAAATTAAACATTTATTTAAAACAATACTTTTAGGTTCCTTACTGTATCAAATTTTTTCTCATCTTTTTATATTTATACCAGAAATAGGATTGTGATAAAATTCTGTAACTTAAATGACCAGTATTGGGTTCACTTGGCTGTCTGGCTTTTTCTTAAATAAAAAAAAAATATCAATTAACAAATAATTTAAAATATATGAATACAAAAGTAAACACAGACTTCAGTCTACCACAGTGCATTAACCTTTAACTGAAAATAAAACACTGACTTTAAAATCATAGTGCATTTACTGCATTTATATTTTATATAATTTTGTCTAAATGGACTCCATGCTAGTGTGACAAAGGACGTTGGTTACCTAGCTTGCTGTACGGTGGCCTAGATGGCTGACTTCTACAGTGGCCGAGTGGACACGTAATGCGATGTGCAGTACATTTGGGAGTAGGAGTGGCAAAAAACAAAACAAACACATTTTATAATTGATTTTTGGGCATTTTCAATCGATTCAGAATCGCAATGCTTTTAAGAATCGACTGCTTTCAGCACAATAATAATTTGCATCATGTTTATAAAGATCTAAGCATGTGTTAAATATGTGATAAAGCAGTCTGTCAGAGCCGTTATAGAGTCTGAGCCATCATGGCTGTATTGTGCTACCTACAGTACCGGCAAACGATCATGGTGGGGAAAAAAAAGCAGATCGAGGCTTAGACCTAAGAGAGTGATTTAAGCTGGCCCGAGTGATTTAAGCTGACGTCCAGGTTAGGCATGACGAACTGCTTCCCTTCTCCCATGCAACTCTCCTAACCTCATGAACCCCTAAGCCTTCGGCTCCGGCTCCCGACCAGCACAGACTCTGCCGTCATCCATCTTGTGTCGTCATCCCGAAACGGACGTTAATGTTGTCCTAACTGGAGCAAGTGTGGCGAAAACATCTGCGAATGTTGGAGCTGGAACCAGATCAAGAGGCAAAGGCTGAGAAAATGGGACATGTTGAGGAATGTGGGCCTTTTGTCTCTTCAAGTATATGAGCACACAGAGCAGGTCTAGGGCTAGCCAGAGGAACATGTCCGATCACTCAACTACACGTCTCTACTGTAATCCGTGTCTCTATGACGACTGGTGTTCGGTATGAAACCTCCGTTCCGTGATGCTAATCCAGACTGATCTCCGGCGATGGCTACATACATCGATTAGCAATGACTCAGTGATAACATGTTCCCGGACATCAGTAATTGGCTTATTAGCATGTTGGCTGTTTAGCACATCACTCTAACCATTAATCAGGCTCGTCGGCATGCCAGCTGACCCTCTGCCAGGTTGTTTACAGCAGAGTGCTCCCAGGCTAAAGGGAGAGCTGTGAATAAATGATCAAAAGTTCAAAAGTGCTGGGAGAAAGACAACCTGTCTAACATCATCTGACTCTTGACGATAGCCGCGGGTACTGATAATGTCCCGTTTGTTTTTATTGTATGGAACGTAAGAGGACGAGTTCATTCGGCAGCCACAGTTACAGCTCAGCATTTTCTCAAGGCTTGATCTCTTTATGTATACCTTCCCACACACAGAATATCGGTAGCATCACATGACCTGATCTGACTTTTAGATTGCTCGTACAATCGAGGTATTTACTCGTAAACTATATTACATGCATTAGCTACCAGACATTCACTAACTCTTATGGATATACACTACATAGAGGTTAAAATTAGGTTGTACGTGTTCATCCAAGCCATGCTGATTCATTGTGTTGGTCTGAACTGCATGACAAAATGCAGTCACTTTTACTTGTCGTCATTAAAAAAAGTATCTAAGGTTGGTGTTGCGCTAGAACATGACAAGTACAATGAAAAATAAGCCCAGGTTAGAGGTTTTAATGGTCGAAAAATCCTATTGTTTTAATTCCCGGGAAAAAAAAAGTACTTTACTAATATTTGGTAGGTCCCCCATGCATGGATTCCAGCATGACCCTTACCCCAGTCCACTGCCTCAGTAGAGAGGATTGTAACTGATAGAACTTTAGGTGGCAGATTATGAAGATGCTCTCAGGGGTATTTATTTAATTAATTTCCTCTAAGGTCCAGTTGGACAAAGTGTCCTCATGCCGAGGTTCGGAACATCATAATGTCCAACTTGCAATTGTTTTAAAACTATGCCTTATATATTGAAGTAACCTCTAGTTATGTCAACATTTTATGTTGTTAACTACAGTAAATATCAAATCAAATTGCATTTAATATATTTCAACAATATTTATAGTCAGTTTACACAATGAACTGGATGAATCATAAATAAAGTGGGTTTTCTGTGGGTTCAGACTCGAGTGGGTCTG
>JAOVVF010000051.1:4864447-4876641 GCA_028565595.1 Duopalatinus emarginatus
AATAAAATAAATACATTATATAGAAATATATTTATATATTTTATATAAATATATAAAACATATTTATAAATAAAAATATGTAAGTATGAAAGTAAATATAACCATAAAAATAAATTAAATAAATATTTATTTTAGTACTTTTTTCTAGGAGATATTAACCAGATTTAATTCTTCTTGTATAATTATTATAGAGACAGAAAAGTGAATAATTTTGTTTCTTTCATACTTTTATTTATTCATTCAAGTCACGGCAATTCGAATCTATTCAAAAAGTCTATTTAAAAGCAAGTTGACTATTCAACAGACACACAGACAGACAGACAGATGGACAGACAACCCCTATAATAAATGACGCAGACCCGCTTATTCCGAAGCTAACTGTTGATTCTCAGCTCCCCATGACCTCCGACCCCTGTAATTATAGCACTGCATACACACACAAGTCAGCTGACAGTTTCTTTTCTTTCGTTTTCTATTTGGTATTTCTTGTAACCTTTTTCCGCACGACAATCCGGCCTCATAGTGGCCCTCTCCTGAAAAGAAGATAACAGTAGACTCTAAGTCAGAGCCTGATCTCAGGTCAGCATTAACGAGGGCTTCCCAGCAGAAGCGCCGCGCTTTCAGGGAGCGAAATAGACTTCCTGCGCTCAGCTGGAGCTGAACCCTGACCGCTGGGCCATTCAACAGTCAGCAGGTTGACATCCTCTATTGAAAGGCTGGCTCGGTGCTCGCTGGGCGAACTCAAAGAGCTGCTCCCAAGCACGCTTTAGTGTTGGCTAAACTGCTCAGTGTCTTCCTAACCGGCAGATTATTCTCCTTTGTGGCCTCGTCGCCACCCCTCTCCTCCCCCAAAGGCGGCCCATCCCCAACACCTCCTTTATGAAGCAGCTTACTCTTCTTTTGAGATCTCGCTTTTCGCTTTCTCTCCGTCTCCTCCCACCATCTCCTTGTTCTCACATGCCTCTCACATTTTCTCTAGAACCATTTATACATTTCACAAATTTACCCCTGGGATCGATCTATCTATCTATCAGTAGTATACTGAGAATCTAAATCTAAAACTCAGACTGGACCAGTGGATCAACCATCTAGTGCTGCTTGAAGGTGCCTGTGCTGCCCAGCATACAGAAAACAGAAATTGTGTCTGAGGGGAAAAATGGGGCCTCCAGTTTCTTTGCCTAAGCTGGCATGTCTTTGCTACAGGGGTGGCCAGAGCAAAGGGGAGGGGGGGGGGAGAAAACGGCTCCCAAATTACCTCTGGCTAATTATGCAACGGGGCAGCCTGGGGACAGAGGAGCCTGGTGGGACACTGAGGTGGTCAACCGCCAATGAGGTTAAACCACAAGCAGAAAAGTTCCAGTAAAGAAGAGTTTATTTGCTGCGTACTGTAAATAGCGAGCCATCAAGTGTCGGTAATGGGGCCTGTATTGCAGTAAAATGCTGGCTCATGGTGGGCTCAGTGTTGACTAATGTTGACTAATACAGTTTGCAGGATAAATCACATCTCCTAAAGTCCTTTGTGATTTGAGTTTTTGATTTCTGACAGGAAGTTCCAGTGTCCATAAGAAATAGCATTTAAGTATAGTGAGTAATACGGATGGAGAGGTTCAGTCAGCTCTGAAGGATCAGTTGTGATTTCAGAGGCGTTTTTCGCAAGTTTTTTGGCTCTCATGGTGACAGAAGTTGGCAAAGAAATTACAAAGAAATAGTCATCACATATCAGCCACTGTTATGGTTGACTGGTGTTAACGGAGACGGGGAAAAAAAATCGCCCACAAGATTGAGACACGTCCAGATTTTTTTTCCCTTTCATTCATTACACAGACAAGCCATTGCAAAATACACAGGCTGGTTGTGGCTTCATAATGGTATGGGGTTTGTTTAGTCGGCATTTAACGGGACCCCTGGTACATCTCTCACAGGTGAACGTTATCTGCACCTCCTTTCTGACACTCATTCATGTCCTGCGTTCATTCTGATGGGTTCCAACAGGACAATGCGCCACCACACGTCCAGGGATGCCCCCCCCCCCCCCCCATCTTCAGTCTTTGTCCAGACGCCTGTGGAGAGAGACCTTGTTTCTTCACACTGACATTGTAGTGTGGATGTTGGTTGTCCGTGTTGAGACTGTTCTTGTCTGAAGGTACTCCAGACCTGGAGGATGCTGATCAGTCCATGAGTGTGTGATTGCGGTCTATTTATGCCATAAAACGTCACTTTTGAACACTGTGTCTATAGAAATGTGTTAATGCATCTCTGTTGCTTTAAGTTATATTATAACGTCTGTACTTACGGGCAGCATACAAACAGGCAGCAAGGTTGGGATTCTTTAGTGAACATACACATTATGGCTAACAAGCATTCATTCTGATGCCAAACTGGCAACAAAGATTCTGTTTATTTACTTCAAATGTATTTTAACCTAGCTGAAGTCCTGCCAACACTGATCAGCCATAACATTAAAACCACGAAAACCACTGAACGGCAACCGGTTATCTTGTTCCATTGGTACCTATCAAGAGTTCTCAAATATAACATGCTGAAAGCAGGAAAAATGGGCAAGTGTAAGAATTCAAGTGATTTAATCAAGGATAGGTCCAAAGGAGAGACAAGTGGTAGACATGCAACCAGGTCTCGGGTGCCCAGGGCTTACTGATGTGCTTGGGAGGTGAACGCTAACACATCTGGTCCAATCCCACAGGAGATCTGTTGCTAACGTCTAGGTGTCAGATTCGGGAGTCTTATGGAGTCCATGTCTAGACGGGTCGAGGCTGTTTAGGCAGGTGGTGTTAATATTATGTAGAATATTATATACTGCATATGATGCAGCTTTAATATCTGAAATATAAACAGCGGTCACTGTGATGGACACTTTTTCTGTGTTTTGGAAATCTGAGATCAGCGGGACACAAAAGGCACATCGGTTGTGAAATCGGCGTGAGCGTGTGTTCAGTGGTGTGTAATCGGTCAGATCAGGACGGCGTGCGAAAAGGTGTGAGAGCAAAGTGATTACACTGAACTGAATCACGGTAGTGTGGTGATGGGACGGTGTCAGTAATAGAATAGTGTGTGTGTGTGTGTGTGTGTGTGTGTGTGTGTGTGTGAAGAGAGAAAGCAAGGAAAAAATAGAGGACTGGGGTAAAGGGGAGACCCCCTGAGGTTTCCATTAACCCCTGCAAGAAAAGAGCAGATGATTAAGGGAACACACACACACACACACACACACACACATACACACAAACAACAGCGTTGATGTGCTTGCTGGAGCACAGATGAATGAAGCTCCAAGGCAACAGAGCTGGTGTGTGTTTGGAGCCCAGGGCTTGTTTCCTCCTTTGTCTCTTCACTCTCTCCTTTTCTCTCTTTTCATGTTCCTTCATCTTTTTCCCTCGCTTCGCTATCAAAAGAAGCAGAGTCTATAAATACTGACACTTTTTTAAGTCTTTTGAGAGGAAAAAAGTTTCCCAGATTTTTGAGTCTGTGTTGAAAAAAAAAAAGGTTGACCAACAGACGTGTTAACTTCTACGCTTCAGTCGTAGCATTTATGATTTCTGAGCCATTGCTATAAAAATACAGCCAAAAAGAATATAAAAGAATATGAAAGCAGTATACAAGACTGGGTAGGGTGTTCAAATATGCATGATGTGTTAAAAAAAGATTGCAAAAAGTCCCTGAATGACATACTACATACAACAGGAGACATTTTGAAGTACGCGAACCCAGCACACTGTGGTCCGATGATTCGGAAAACAATTTGGCAATTTGAGCTCCACGTTTGACCCATCTGTGCAGTGAACCCGTATGGCAGGGAATATACTTTCTTTATCCAAAATGTATCTCTGGTGTCGGTAATCATGGATCACCCAACAGAGCTTGGCGTATTAACAGTCTTTCCCCTGTAAACCATTCATTTACTGTCCGTTGCTCACGAGTATACTGAAATGATTATAATTTGTTTGGTGTGTTTTTCATGTTGCTCTGCTGCATTACTGAATTATAACTTCTAATGTTTCCATTAGCCATTTATAGCGCACTGGATTCATAAGTGAACATCAAGAAACGCGATTATAGACATTAAAATCATTTACTGACTCACTCCCGATATGTAACTCTAAAGTCATACGAAAACAAGCCAAGCTGAGCGGTAGTTTTTGTTCTTTTTCTTCATGTCATAGCTCATTTCTCAAATGTCTCCTCGCGTCCACATTTTGCGGTTTGGGAATGGCATGTCTTCCTGGCACGGCCGGCTCAGATCTTATTTCTCATGGAACTGTGAGGCGTCCTGGACCTGGGACAGTGCAGAGAAGGAACGAGCGAGGGAAGTGAAAACATTTGTCATTGAGATTTTGATATTTCGGACATCCTTTCCGAAATAACACAAGCTCGAAAACAGAAACCTGGTCTTTTTATTATACTCCGAGCCTGAATTCCCTTAGCGGAAATCGCTAAACCGCGACGGTGCTTCAGCCTGGCCTGAGCAGAGAACACTACTGTGCGTCTTCCTGCATTATCCGAGCTCACTTATGCTGCTATTCCTGCACAATTTAACTAATTATATACACTTGGCAAGGAGAATGCCAGACGGTAGAAAAGTTGAAGCACGAGCCTGGTGGTGATGGACAGATAGACACGGGAAATCCCCTGTGCTTAACGCTCACCTGTCTTCAAACACACTTCAGCTGGGCTGGAATGCGTGCCAAGCAAAACAGGATGCTCTCTCTGGAGTCTTTCGCTTCAGACGAAGGGGGATTTGCGTCTTGGCTTTGAAATCGGGACGTCGAAGACGACTCTGCAACCTGTACGGCATTCGGCTGACTCGAGTATTTTCCTGAACGCGTTGCTACACTGGGGACTAGCTTTACTGCTCTGTTGGAATGTGAATGGAGTTCGTTAACACCCTGTACAAACACTCGGAGCAAACAGGCTTATCAGAGCGGATTACTCGAGCAGGACAAACACTAGAGCTCGGGCTTGATGGCCGCATAGCCAGATTAGCACAAACGGCCATTATCTGCTAGGTTATTTATGCAGGCTGATTAATTACTTCGAGATTGCAATGCTTTACTGAATTGGGAAACCTGAGTCCTCAAAGTCAAGTGCGTAAGGTTTCAGTGCTCAATATTGCTCGAGTGTGGTCATACTTGTTTTTTTTTGCCGTTATCTGGTTTCTGTCAGACTGTTTAAATATCCATGTCCAGAGTTGCTTTATATGCCTTAGTGGGTTTAAATTTGGCCTAACAAACCCACTGCTTGGAAATAGCCAGTGCGTGCGGTCACACACTTCGTCTTGCAAAAAAAAAAAATAAAACCTTCTTTACCAAGTTGATGTGTGAACTCCAGGAGCGAGCGCCACTTCATTTCTACGCGTGTTTTATTTAGAGCACATGCCGAGCCGCTCGTGTCTAGTAATTCCATTCAGCTGGGCTCGGGCCGAGACGCTGAAACTCGATGTGGCGCTCTGGAGCTCCTGTTTTCTTTTAGCGAGCTTTCGCAAGGCGTTGAAGAGCGGCAAATAAACCTGAAACAAACTCACTGCAGATGGAGAGTTATTCAAGCTGAGCAGCCGGTGATTTATGCACGTCATTATGTACTTCTCACAGAGACCGCAGCGGTTCCGAGCGAGTTTGTACATGCAGGCGTGTTTTTTTTTTTTTTTTTTTTTTCCTGAACGATAGAGTTTGTGTGAGAGAAATTGCTGAAATTATGCCTGGCAGAGCACACCGCAGCACCAAAGAGGCCGTGGTTCTTTTTACAGATATCATCTGTCAATATACACATATTTGTGTAGTGCCTGTCGATCTTCATTATTTTCTGGTTGGTAAATCCTTTGTGTTTTTCCAGCGGAGATAAACTGTTTAGCCCGAAGCCTGCTATTAGGCCCTGTGCCATATAGTCTTTTAGACAAAACATACAGCTTAAATGATACTCACAGCCGCTCTCGTCTACTTCGCATTTTACCCTACAACCTTCAGCAAAACATCCACATCAGCTAATACTAATACCGCCAAGTGCAAAGGTATTTCTGTCCGTAAAGCCTCCGAATCCATGTCAGTGTCAGCTGCAGGACAACGCCGGGTCAGCGTCTCTGATTTTTCCATGTTCTTCCATTATTCATCCCTCGGAGCAGACTCTCTCCTAAAGAAGCTCTCTGAGTGTGGCTGATACAGATAGGGTGACGTGCTCGCAAAGTGAACTCTCGAAAACGAAACACGACTCAGCCACAGTTGCACCCGAGACGGCCAGAGATCAGGCACACATCTGAGAAAAGGTAACCTATTACGCCTCTTTACCGTACGCCAGGGGAAGGGTTACCTGCCAAGGATGGGTGAAAGAGAGAAGAAGGAGAAGAGAAAAAAAACCCAAAAACAAATAGAGGACACACACACGCACACACACATACACACACAGTGCTGTGCCCTGTAGAGTAGCTTGGCTGTGGCGTAGCAGGTGAAGAGGAGATCTCTGGTTCACCTCACTCAGCGAATGAAGTGTCAGAAGACTTTTAAGTGGACGGATGCCTAATGCGTCTGACGTGAGAAAGAGTCACTTTTATAGACCGTCCTGTAAAAGGGTTCTAAATCATCTATGTCCTTCTCAGTACAAATGCCTAAACGTAGATTCTGATCAACAATCAACAACCCGTATTAAAGAATCACAAGGAAAAAGTCAAGGACATGACATGAGAAAGAAATCTAGAAGGACCTCCCAAGGGAACCCATTCTCCTCTCTTGTCTTCTGGGTGACACCGGATAGTGTGATTATAAATTCAGGAGTAGAACTGTGAAGGCAGATGATGTGTGAATGGGTCAAGATGTGGGATGAGCTCAAGACAGCCTTTATGATCTCACAAAGCCAAAGTTCCTAAATCAACAGTACACAGAGGAAATTATCCAGATAATCCAGCAAAAACGCTTGCGGAAATATTCTGTAGGCAACGAACACTGTACATCCTGCAGAACGGTCCACAATTCCACAGCACGTTGCATGGCATCCCAGATGTGTTCGATAACCTTGAGGTCTAGCGGCATCTCTAGATGTGTGTGTCGAAGCGTTGTCCTATCAGAAGAGGCCAAACTTATTAGAATGAATGCAGGATATAAACGGGTGGAACTTGTAACCTTGTATTCACCTATCAGAGATGTTTGTAGATGTACCAGGGGTTCAATGGAATGCCACAATGGGGTTAAACAAACCCTATAGCATTATGGAGCTATATCCTAGTCTGTACCACTGTCTGTCCCATTTTTTTCTGGTCCTTTAGTGTAGATTCGGCTGTGAGATTACCAACACTGGTGGCATAAGGGAAAAAATGATGCCGATGGTTGTATAATACGTAATTAAGAGAGAACGCTCCGCTCTGTGGTTTTCATCTGATGAATGAAAGGTCTCTTACCTTTCGTTCGAGATTACCTCACCGTCTGAATTCTTCCCTTATCCCAGGAATGAATGACGTTTCTTTTTCCATAAATCTTCACAATAGCAAGTTTTTGATTCAGTAACAGAACTGGAAGACGGGATGTAAAGGGATGTATTTCCTCTTAGGCCGGGTAAAGTGTCAATCGAATGCTTAGATCTCTACAGCCTGAGGTTAAGGCACTGTAATCAATAGCCCGATTATTGGAGCGAGGCCAGAGTGTGGGAACTGGTGGCACGGAGCTCTATCTGAGTTCATGAGTATCTGTCACACAGCCTGTCACTTCTCTCGCACAGAGCAGTGTCGACTGTTTGAGTGCAGTTTAACAGTATGTAAGTGCTCCATGGTTCTGGACTTCGTCCGGTTCGGTATTCCGGATGATGGACACACTGTTGCCGGCCTGATTTCGGGTTTATTTGACAAGTTTGCCTGAGTTATACCATAACTTGTGTACACAGCACCCAGACCTGTATGTTTTGGGACTGTTCTGAGTTTCCTAACTAGCATACATCAGCGACTGGCAATGAACCCGGTCCTTTTGGCTGTAACAAATAAGCAGGGATGTAATATCAGCTTTTGGTCTCTTGAAAGCTGTGGATGAAATGTTACAGACAGGAAAAAAACTGTCACAGGCTTATGTAAGCAAAACCGTCTTATCAGCATATCAGGACATGAAATGAGAAGCAGGAGTAGAAATACATGCAGCACGTAACGGCTCTTTTCGTTCTACCTCCCGCTCTCTTTTCCTGACTTTATCTCCGTCGATCTCGAGAGTCAGGACTCGGGAGTGTTTTATTGCTGCATTTGAAGTAATGTGAAAAAGGGAGGCTGAGATATCTGCGTTCTTTCTTTCTGGCATCTCTTTCAACTCGGATGAGTCTTCCGCTGCACAAGAGGTGGTTGACCTTGCTACTGAAAAGCGCAAGCTGTGTTATGAGAATAAACACATACAGCCTGTGTGAAGCTGTCCAACGATGAAGTTCCTGGGACAGCTGTGAGAGTTCAGGTCAGATAGGTTCCCCAAAACATAGAAAAAAGAACCTGGAAGTGGTTAACAGCTTTAGATACTGTAGGCTTATCAAATTTACCCTAATGTCTGGACGTGCACAAAAAATAAACACCGTAGAAAACTGTCAAGTAACATGTCTACGTTCTGACCTTGTCTTGTAGAGAGGAACACCCCTCTTTTATCGGGAGAATCTTTTTTTTCGAACACACCTATCCCCTTTCTAATCCTGTGGTAAATAATTGATCAGTCCAATATCTTAACCCTCTCTGTTGGCAGCCTGCGCTAAGGCCATTCCCCCGGAGGCACTCAAGCTGCCGCGTACACTCCACTCAAGGGCTCTCCACTTCCTCTGACCCCCCCCCCCCCAAAGTGAGCGAAAAGTGCCCCACTCAGGCCTCCATGAGTGCCCCTTCCCCCGTTCTGCCCTGGCCCCGATTCTCTCAGATCACTCGAGCACAATGCTGTGTTTGAAAGCAAAGAAGGGGGAAAAGACGAGGGCGCCAGTGTCAGAGCGTCGCCTGTTTGCCGACGGAACGCCTAAAAAGAACTACCTCATAAATCAAAATGGCCGAGAATAGGCATTGTTCGTCCAAGAGCTCGGCCACTTGTCCTCCTCAACCCCCTTTTTCTCTCTATTCCCTCTTTCTCCTTTTGCTCAGAAAAGCAGAAAAGGGATAAGAGGATGGGTGGAGGCTTGTCCGGGTCCTCCCAGGTCACCTTTTTGCTCCTGCGGATTTCTAACCTTTCACCCATCATTAATAATCTCGCTCCGTGTGCTCCGTTTTTAAGCCTCAATAGCGAATTTAGTAATCCAAGAAAAACTTGTGTGATGATTTTGGCTAAGTTAAAATGAAAGACTGATTAAATGAAGGGTTTTGTATATATATATATATATATATTGGATTCGGCATTTCACTGGTTGTGGTCTTCTTTTGTGCAATTCTATCCCTGGGGCTGAGTACACACATTAGTGTGAATGAGTTCGTGGGGGGCTCGTTTAGCAGTAAAACCACCAACTTTGGCATTCAATACTAAACCCACACATAAGCACACAAATGTTTCCTCCTCCTCCTGATAATTAGGAATTAATAGGTGACTCTTACCCCCTAACCACAAACTTATGAGCTTAACACTAGTCATACATCAAGTTTATATTTCCTGTACATGTCTGTAAGGGATATATAAACCACTAAACCTCTTAGTAGTCTCAAAAGTTTCTAAAGCTTAATGTTAACCTGCTCTAATACAAGCAGAAACCTAGGGATCCACTTAACAGCGGAGCATAAATAAGCGCCAAGCTCATCTATTTACCAGACTATTAATAATGATTAGCCAGTCTTTCTTCTCTTCCACAATTCTCTTGCAAGACAGCAGAAATCACCCCGACATTATCATAATTGGATCAGTGGCTGACTATTTTAAAGAGGCTGAATCCACCAGTCTGCCAACAGCTTCCTATTAAATGCACCGCATCATTAGTTCACCTCGCTCTGCCCTTGGCTGCTTTCCATTTCTGGATTGACACCTTGTGATTCGCATAGCAAACATCGTTTTTTGTTTTTTTTATTTTCCATCTCGCAGACGATATCTAGTGCTGCTTGGTGTCCTGATCTATTTTAAGTAAACTTCTTCTCCCAAGGAGTTCGGGATTTTGCCATTCCCAGATCCCATAGGTCAATAGATCTCAGAAATGTGGACTGGTCTGCAGGAAGTATGGTGTGTATTGCCTTCAGAATATATTCCAAAAGCTCGTAGAGTCTATGCTTTGTAATATTTCTGCTCCCGTCTGGGACGTATGAAGTATTAGACTTCAGTATGAGTTTTTCAGGCACTTCAGTGTACAATTCACCATAACGTTTGCTGTTCTGTGGAATCGCTCACCTCTAGTCAACAGACTTGTTCTTATAAAGCCTTTTACAAAGAGATTGCTGAAGAAGATAAACAGAATTGCCAGTCAGTGAAGTGGGGTAAACAGACACCACTTGCGTATTGTTTGTGGCCTCTTGAAGTGGTGTGTAGTGTTGCTTTCGTAGGGTGTAAACACGTAAAGCAGGATTACGCTAGACGCTGACAGGTCTTTTCGACAATGAGGCTGTAACTTAGCCCCGGCACTCAGAACACTGCCTGTTACCCCCGAGACAATAAACCAACAAGTCCGATCAGTGTGTGTGCTCTAATCCTTTAAGGGGGGGCTTTTTTCTGGGTTTGGTTATTGGTACTTCAACACAGGACTGAAAATACCATCAAAGGAAACTTGAGATGCACTGGCTTACCAGACTTCCTCGAACGAACACAATCGCATATACGCATGTGTTTGCTAGTTCTGGAGTGCCTGGAGAAGTGAAGAACCAGTCCAATACTTGGTTGGTCCCCTATGAGGCATGGACTCCATGAGCTTGCAGAAATATTCTGTAGGCAATGAATACCGTACTTCCTGCAGAACGGTCCACAATTCTGTTGTATTCCGAGGTGTAGGATTTCTGGGTTTCTCAGCGGGTTGCATGGCATCTCCAGATGTTTCATAATGTGAGATCTGTACCTGAACTAAGACAATTGTTCCTTTAACCATAATTTGGTGTCTCTAGATGTCCTGCTGGAAGTGGCCAAACCCATCAGAATCAAACTTGTCAGGTTTAGGGATGTACCTGGGGTCATACTGCATACCATTATTGTGCCACCACCAGTCTATGTATTTTGTTTTTCTGGTGTATGTCCTATTGAACATATTCTTTTTGTCATTCAGACCATTGGATCTATTAATGTGCACTTCAAGCATTGGTTAATAGTTCCCCCATAGTACCCTAAAGCTGCATCTTTGAAGCTGTACCGCATACACGTTTCATTTCATTCATCAGGCTTACCGAGTCTCTCACTGCCGAGATACCCACCAAGTGAAATGGTATATTCCCCGGCACGCATAACTATCCGTCAAAGCTCACTCTTATCACCACACTATAATCCACTCTTCCCTACTTGACCCGAATTGGCAACCTGACTCTGCTTGGCATTTGGTCTGTGTTGCCTTTTCGCTCAAAAAGGCTTGTTCTCAAATGTGCCTTGGTTATATCCACTCATGTAACATATCCCTTTCACCCGCTTACCACTCCAAGCAATGGATTTTTTATGCTTAAACAAAGCAGATCCACTTTCGGCTGTAATGTAAATGATTATGTAATGTTGCCCTGAGAATTTGGCTAACCTCTGGAAAGTGTCTGTTCACCTTTAGGTTCTTAAGCAGCTAATCTTTTTAGGAGTTGTGGTTACTTTTAAACTGAGCTGACCACACGAGGCCACAAATTAGAGTGTGTCTGGACCCCTTTTAAAAGCTGTGTTTTCCATAAAAGTCAAAATGAATACAGTTTCAATGGACATAACAGTATTTGCATAACATCTCATCAGTCACAGTAGTTCCAGGAAATGGACAGCATGCATCTTATTAGCTTTCATTACATCAAACAAGGCTAATTGCTTTAAACCCAGACGTTCGCACTGCCTCATTGATAGTCACCATGCATACTCCATCTCTGTTATTGACTGATTCTGCATTTTGCTTATTAGACCCATTATCCTAACAGCTCTCCCTTTTGCCCTCAGAGACCTGATGCCCAAGACCCTAGACGGTCAGATCACCATGGAGAAGACGCCCAGTTACTTTGTGACCCGTGAAGCTCCATCTCGGATCTACTCCATGTCGCGCTCCACCAAACTCATAGTGGTGGTGAGGGATCCGGTCACCCGGGCCATCTCAGACTACACACAGACCCTGTCCAA
>JAOVVF010000051.1:4881778-4901822 GCA_028565595.1 Duopalatinus emarginatus
TCTTTGACATCCAATGTGGGCAGCAAAGTAGGAATTTCATTGTACAGGGAAACTAGTTTCCTTACTGTGCATATGACTATAAAGCTTTGAATCTTGAATGATGGTGCATAGGCTAGTATGGAAAAGAGGGTTGTGTTGCCACCTGTTCCGGTTTTTCCATGACTGTCCTTCTTTTTAATATTCAGTCCTGGGAAAAAAAAAAAAAATCCCTAGGACATTAAATGTCCCAGTTTTCAGTAGGTTAGATCAGTTTCTTCACCATGTCTGTTAAACTGACAGTTTACACATTGTCTGTATGCTTTAAATGCATCTCATCTCCAGCTTACTTGCACCCTTGTGCCTCATTAGTGGGACTAAATTGGCCACTTTTTGGTTTATAAAAGTGTATTTTTACGTATACTTTAGGTGTAAGTGTAGTAAATTTTGAGTACACAACTAGTTTACATCTAAGTTTTTATCTGTACTGAAACTACACTTTTAATTATACTAAAAGTGAACTTACAGATATACTGTTAGTTTACTAGTTACAGAGCACTTCTTCAGTTTATGAACATACCTTTAAGTTTCCTCTCACACCTTGGAAGAATATTGTCGGTAAAATTTGCCAAATGTTGATTTGTTTCTGTGGTGGTTAATAACAATGTGTACATAAAAGATCAAATTCAGTTCCACTCATGTACTATTTACTCTAATCTATTCCATTCTAAACTATTAAAGTTTATGTATAAGGCGAGACTTCTTGATTAGTATAGACCAATTATACTTAAATTCCTGTATTCTGTATACTATTGGTCAGTATAAGCCAAGTATAATTGTGTTTAGTACATCACTGATAAGTACATTAAGTCAACTAAAAACATACTCACTTATTTTTTAGTTTAACAGAAGTTTACTAATACTAACTGTTACACTTCAATAAACGGCTTTATTAAACTGTTTTATTAACCTTATGGACATGTATGTTTGTGGGCAACTGTCAGTATGACTGGTCCAGGTTTTTTTTTCTTCAGACGAAGGTGGCAACCCTAGTATCATTGTTCCTCACAGCTCCTGGGTCCCTGTTTCAGATAAGAACTTGGGTTATTCTGGTGCATGTTAGTCCTAGGTTTGCCTGTTGCTTTGCGATAGACTGTCTTGCACCCACTGTTTCTGGGATTTGCTCCGGATCCATCATTGGAACTCTAACTAGGATCAACTTACACCCAAGAGGATACAACTGAGCAGTTGAGGGTTAATGTTCTCACCCTGGGAAGTAACCCAAAACCCAGTAGCCCAAAGCCTTAACATCTGAGCTACCAGTTTTCTCAATGACCTTTTCTCTTTTTTACCTAAGGATAAAATTGGCATATACACAGAGGTGCCAAAAAAAAAAAAAAAACGTACAAATGAGCCTATCCATGGGCACGTGGTGGCTCCATAATGGTATAGGGTTTGTTTAGCTGGTATTCCATGGGACCCCTGGTACATCTACAAACGTCTCTGACACCCATTCTTTATAAACATGGTCACAATGTGGCCATAATAGCCGGTTAGTACAGTCAATAGAAATAGAAAGTTATTCATAATGTCCGGCACTCATGGTTTTCTTAATGACACCCTTGATCATATCAAGATAAAATTGCTAGAAATGATGCCCACTCAGTGCCAACTAAATGGCATGTTAAAAGCTTCCTGGCCTTTGAATAAAGTCAGATTCAGGATTCTTGGCATCACTTGGTTGTTGTCAGAATCGGAAATGTTTTTGCTCAAAACACTTTAGATCGTCATTAGATGAACATAAACAGCTTTTACACACCCGGCTATGATTTTCTCCTCCGGCGCTTGAAGCAAAGACCTGGCCGGGTTCCAAGAGTGTGGCCTCTTACCTACTTGCGAGCATGTCAGGATTGATTGGCTAGATTTTTTTCTAGCCAGTTACACCCATATACCCATAACACGGAACCAACGGGCTCTGATGCTTTGCTTTGACGTATATAATGTGTGCACATGTATCGCTTGCATCAGTGCATGCAATACATATTCGTCTCAGTGATCCAGCAGTTAAAAAGGTAGTCATTAGGCAATGGTAGGGTTGCAGTGCTGAAAGCCAGTGTTTCTGAAATATAGGATCTTTTGCAGAAATCAGGACACCTTGATGCACTGCAGTGTGTAAAATGTTTTCTTATCAAAAACTCATACAGATTGGTGGTGGTTCCATAACGGTATGGGGTTTATTTAGCTGGTATGTCATAGGATCCCTTATATGTCTACAAACCTGTCTGAATATTGAACGCAGTATGTGCCTCTTTTCTGATGGGACAATCCATGGCCACATACATTTAGAAACACCAAATTATGATTAGAGAAACATCAATTTTTGGGGGTTTGGGGGTTTGGGGGGTTGCAATTCCCAATTAAGTCACCGGATCTCAATCTTATCAAACACATCTGGCATGCCAACACATTGAGAAAAACAGAAATCCTATTTAATACACCAGAATTCTGGAGCGTTTTGCAGGAAGTATGATGTTCTCATTGACTCTGGAATATTTCCACAAGCTCATGGAGTCCATGCCTCGTAGGGGACCTATGAAGTATTAAACTGGTGTACCAGTTTTTTCTACACTAACATAGCACTGATGGACTGTGGTTGAAGGTTAAATTCCTCTCTGAAATCCTACAATTCCATAACATTTCCCCAACTCCCCTCGGCCCTTTCCAGGATCTTTTATTAAGGTTGGCTTCCTCACTGATGCTGGCCAGTATTAGTTCAGAACTGCGCTCAGACAGCAATCTTAACACACTATAAAAGATTAATGCTGAGAACAAGTTGTTCTCACTTCAGAGTGCTTGTGTTTATGAACCGGTGTAATATACAGTAACTGAATTCGATCCTGTCGAGAAGCATTATATCACCTAGATCATATTAACCATCTTGACGTTTGTGGCTGTTTTCTCAATTTGTAAAATACAGAATCAGCTTTCACCGATAGACAACCCGGGTCCAAAATCAGCCGAGTCCTTACATAGTTCAAAGTACAAAAAAGCAAGCCCATGATTGCGAAACACAAATAAAGATCTCGGCTTGTCTAGGGCAACTGTGGTGGACCGGCGAGATCATTTTTTCCCCCCTACACACAGTGCCTAGTTACACTCGATGGAGCTGACATGAGCTGAAAACATAGCTGACTCATGGGAGTGCCTGTGGGAGAGGTGATACCCAACCTCGCTGTTACTGGTTTGGAATAAGGCAGAGCTGAGATTAGGCCTTGGTAACTCACCGCTCCATCAGGGATGCCAGATAGAGTTATTACAACCCTCGAGGATTCAGACCAGGCAGGGGACATATGGTCTACTGTAAACAAGAGAGAATTGGGGAATCAGAGAGGCTCAACAGAGATTTCTTCAAGACTCATCCTCTTCGCACTTGCTCATTAGAGTAAGTAATGGTTTCCCTTAATAAACCATTGCTGTTTTTATGATCACACCTTCTCAGATGTGTCTGCAGATTCCGAAAACAAGTTCTCACCTTTTGGTTAGTAACAGAATGAAGATCCAAAATCATACCATGAAAAAGGATCTTTTGGCCCTCTCCAGAATGCCTCCAAGACAAGTCCCAACCATCCATCGCCTCAGGAGTTCCCAAGCCACAATTGTTTGCCTTTCATCAAGATTACCATCAACACTAGCAAGTCTAGAGCTGGATAATTTCACACCACAAGTGGCTGTGCTGACAAACACGCCAACGATGGTGCCAAAGGATGTGGTCTCTGCAATATGCCTCAGATATTTAAACACATCTGGCCTCCATCCATACCACCTGATGGTTTATCATGGTGTTTATTGACGAAGCTGATTAAGCTATTCAGTGGTGACTGGTACTGGTCGACACCTTTGCCCGAAGCCTAAAAAGGCATGAATCCGGGAAATGATTCCGATGTTTGGGTACAGAATGGCATTTGGTAATTGCTGCTTTTATGGTTTGCTGTCATTACCGCTGCCCTGGAGTTGTTGTGGGTGCAGCGGCTGCTGTTTGGGGGTATTTTAGACACCTGGCTTTCCTTACACGCAAAGCCCCCATGCTTGGCAACATTCTCCTGCTCCCTTGTATGCATTGTGCTGCCTGCTGAGCTGCATGTTCGATCTGATAAGCTCCAAGCGGCCAAGTAATGAAGACGATCCAAACGTTTCAGGAACAACTGAAGAAAAAAAAAATGTGCCCACAGAATGGATGATCAATAATTTAAACTCCAGGCGCCCTTTCAAGCTCGTTAATGCACAGCAACATGGGGCTTTTTTTCCATTAAAAAAGAGTGGTAGGTGGTCTCTGTCTTGCAAGTCCAGATAAATGTCTCAGTACCTTCGCTTTTTAGTTTGTGATTGCTGAAAGTTGTCTCAATGTTGGATATGAGGGAAATGCCAAGCTCCTGGTTTAATAAAATGACAAAGTATTCATAGATCAAGTTATGGGATTTGCTCCCTTAGCCTTATTGGATGTGATGCCAAACCGAGAAGTTATGTTTGGGACAAACGAAGTAAGAGGTTAAGAAGAAATAGATGGTGTTCACAGATCAGCCAAAAAAAGTGTTTTACAAAAACGTGATGAATATTGCGTAGCTACAACAAAATGTGTGAACATTATTGACAAGGAACATATAATACGATATGATAAAATAACCGGTGTTTTTCAGAAAAAGACATTATGACCTAAATGTTCATCATATGCTGTGTCCTGCACACATCTCAAAGTGTTTTATTTGTCTTATACTTAAACTGCGATTTGCCAATTACTACAAGTCTTTTGTCCTGAAGACTCTCCTGTGGCCCAAAACCTTCCAACCAAAGCTTTGTTTGATTATATTGGTCACCAACCAGAACAATGCACTACTACACACATCTAGAGACATTCAAATGTGGTTAGAGGAACACTCTTCTGAGTTTGACTTTTCTCACCCAGGTCACCACAGGGCTCCCGTGGCTTAGTGGGTAAGAAACCGGTCTTGTGACAGGAAGGTCCCGGGTTCAATACCAGAACAAGGCAAAACACGACTGAGGTGCCCTTGAGCACCTAAGTCCCTCAAATGGTCCCTGGGTTCCCTCCCCCTGCTCCAGGCATGTTCACCGGTATGTTTCACTGCATGGATAAGTTAAATTCCACTGTGTGCAAACAAGGTAGCTTGTGGAGTCCATGCCCCTTGGGGACACCTACCAAGTATTAGACTGGTGTACCAGTTTTTCTGGTACTCCAGTGAACTTTACTTAGGAAACTGAAGTAGATTTTTTCAGCTTTTATTTTTATTTTTTAGCATTTATCTTCCTCGCGGCTATTGAAAATGACATATTGTACTCTTCTTAGCCTTAAATTAACCATGTGCAGGATAACTGTTAAATGGCCCCTGTGTACACTGTGCATGGCGGAAAACAGAACATACTTTCCATTGCACTACATATTTCTTTCTTGTTTTCTTCAAAAGGCTTTGAATTCAGTTGTGGAGCGATATTCAGGTCCAGGTAAAAGAAATATCTTAGCCTTAATTCCGACACTATATGGTCTTGCTAGCAAAGGCCAGTCAGGGTCTCTACATCCTGTAAAGAAGGGTCTGCTTTATCTCTACAGATTAGCGAGTGCCCCCTGAGGCCTAGTGCCGGTAGTTTACATTAGATAGAGTCTGATTAAGTTAAGGGTTAAGGGATTTTATGAACACTGCCTCTAATCTTTGACCCTCTTTCCCACATCCTGTAATTACTTTGTCTCCGGTTCGTTCAAGTTAAAGCCCGAACGTTAGCCAAGGGTTCTTCCTTATATATACAAGTTTATCTGGTGAAGACTTATAAAACAAAGCTCACTTTCATTTGGCGAGATTAAAGCTAATACTGATGATCATTATACACTTACCACTGTTATGTCATGACTACATGCATTCATTGAGTATCAAATACGAGCAAACAGTGCAAATCTCCTCATTCCTGAGTGAGAGTGATTGTCATTGTGACGGACACGGGTCGGATGTGCTTCTGTTACTCTTCCTGGAAACGGCGTGCCGGGTCACGCAGCTGCCTTTGACATGGTGGCAGATCGCTCGAAGCGCCCTGAGAGGAGACGTGCAGAGAAACCATGCCAGGCAGGTGTGAAAGCAGGAACAAAAGACGAGAAGTGGTGTATAGGATTAAGAGGAAAGGCTTGCATGCACATGGAGGTGTGTTGTTGGAAAGGCAGGATACGACATGACCTTTATACGTGATATTAGTACACCTGCGGTCCTCGGCTCTGCTGTGTGTTTTTGTGCAAAGCTGCTATCTGCTTGTGGGCTTAAGTCGGCTTAAAGGTGAAGAAATGTGTATGTTGTCACTTTGCTCATGCTTTTGTTTAGAAACTCTTGCAGAATGAGTCACTGTTGGTGTAGACACGAACACAAAAGGAGCGCTACAAGGACGCGCGTGTGTTTTGATTACCGTTGGCCCCCCCTGCAGAGACAAGTGTGGTCAGGCGCATTGACCGACAGCTATCAATAATGCAGAGAAACTCGGTGTGTGTGTGTGAGAGAGAGAAAGAGAGAGAGAGAAAGAGAGAGAGAGAGAGAGAAAGAGAAAGTGAGAGGAGCAATTGGCTGCTGTCCCTGCAGGAAGTCTTCTTCAGCACAGATGGATGGATGAGTCTAATTTAGTGTCTGATGAGAAAGCGGCCAGTAGAAATGGGCCGTGAGCTCTGCCTCAGTCTAATGAAGGGTTTGTCAGAGTTAGGGTGTGATCGTGACTGAGTATGGTGTGCGTCTTGCCTCAATACGTTTTTAAAGTTTTTTTAAAGTTTTACTAGGAGACTAGTCTGAGGATTCAGACTCTGATCTTGAGGAGTAAAAAAAAATCAAAAACTGAAGCACAAGAACGGCAATGGTTGAAAAAGACACAGAAGTCAAGTCAAATTCATTTATAATGCGCTTTTTCACAATGGAGATTGTCTCCAAGCAGCCTTACAGAATATGAGAGACCAAACAGACCAAAAAACTCAGTTGAGCAAGACGATGGCAAGGAAAAGCTTTCTTTCTTAAAATGATAGAAAGAAACCTTGAGAGGACCCAGACTCATTGGCATGGCAGTCTCGACTTGCTGCATTTAATGTCGGGTTAGTATCAGAACTAGAACCATCAGACGGGTTAGTCCAGGAGATGGTCAGTGTGGGTTCCACCACAGTCGCAGTCAGTATTCGACATAAGGTTCAGGCAGGTGGATTTGGAAGGTCCGGAAATACGGAGAAGTCAGGAATCGGGACCACTGGCATCTCCAGGTGCCTCGGCGTGGTCCATGTGACTCGACCAAGTGGGAGGTGACTTTCTCTCGAAAGTGAAAAAGAGCACAGATTAGTGAGTAAGTTCTTTTTATGTCATGGTTATATAGAATATAGACTGTGTAGAGAAACTGGCAGGTGCTTCGACAAAGCTAGATATGAGAGAATAACTGAAAGTAAACTACAGAAGAAAAGTATTTGACTAAAAGAAGACTTCAGATGCTGAGGATGTGAAACTGCACTGTGGTTTTCAAAGGGTGTACCTGACTGAAACTTCATGTTTAAAGCAGATAACTATAAAGTAGATAAGAGTTTAAATATAAACACAGAAAAGCCGCAGCATTTGTATTAGGTTTAAAGCTCATAGGATTAAATAGTCCAGCTTCTAGCTTCAGGTTCATGCTTTTGTCATTATGGATTAAATTTGGATTTGTTGCAATTGTTTTGGATTATTCTGAATACATTTGAATCAAATTGAATTAAATTCAAACTTCTCGACTCCTTTTAATTCTCTCCTCCTGCTGCTCAATACATTTAACAGAAGGAGATGATGATTCATCCTTAGGTAGTAAGTAATAAAAAATGTAAATAGTAAACACACTGAAGTACCAGAAAAATATAGTATACCTGTCTAATACTTGCTAGACATGGACTCATAAACTTCAGTAAATATTCTGTAGGCAACAAGCATAACATTTCCCACAGAAGGGTCCACAATTCTGTTGTATTCCAAGGTGTCGGATTTCTAAGTTCCACAGCTCTTTGCATGGCATCCCAGATGAATGGCAAAACCCCAAACACAGATAAGTGTTCCTCTAACCATAATTTGGTGTCTCTAGACGTGGTGATTGTCCCGTCAGAAGAAGAAGCCCGACCCGTCTGAATAAATGCAGGATGTGAACTGGTGTAACTCATCAGAAAGGAGGCACACATAGTGTTCGCATGTCAGAGGTGTTTGTAGATGTACCAGGGGTCCCATGGAATGCCAGCTAAACAAATCCCAAACCATTATGGAGCCAGCACCAATCTGTTCAAGGTTTGATTATTGGCACTTCAGTGTAAAGGAGTCTTGGATGATTTACCTCAGTTATTCATTTATTACTAATAGTATATTATTAAATGTTTTTATTTCACAAAAGTTTTTAGCCTTATTTTAAATGCTTGGAGCTTTTATGAAGTTTTGTGGGTGTCACTAAATGCAAATGAGCTGGGTTGGAAAAACATTTCAGATCATCAGCATCAGCATGTGAGTGTTTTTGTGGTTTGGCTTACGTAAATGTTTTCACACATCTTTAATAAAGGTTTGATAAATGAAGCTAAATATGTGTGACAGCACAGATACAAAACTGGCCTATCAAGCACATTAGTTCATCCTCTGCATGTGTGTGTGTCTGTGTGTGTGTGTGTGTGTGTGTGAGACAGAGAAAGAGTGAGACAGAGAGAGAAAGACCACCTTCCTCAGTTATTACTTTCACGAGCTACATTGCTGAAGACCTCTGAGCTGCTCTCCAAGTAATAACTTCTGCAACGTTATTAGCTGTTACACCATCACTCCATCATGACTGATGGGAAGATAAGTTAAGATAAAGAATCGTATGAGCTCCATTCTGTCTGGATGTCTTAATGAGTTGGACAGAACCTCTTCGTTGTTTCATTGCTTTCGGCATTTCCTGTGAACAGTCTCCGCTATCAAGAACTGCTTATGCTACGAGTGTGAAGCTCGTATTTATCCGGGGTCGCATCAGCATTGTGAGTCCCTCTAGGCCAAATACTTATGTTTTTGCTATGTTACTTATAAGATGCAAATAGAGCAGCAGTGGTGGTTCAATAAATGAGGGTTGCTGATCAGAAGGTCAGGCTACCGCTGTTGGGCCCCTGAGCAAGGCCCTTTGCTCTACTGCCACTGATTCAGTGCATTTGTGTTACTGGTCCCAAGCCTGGTTAATGTGTGGGTTGCGTCAGGACGGGTATCTGGTGTAAAACCTATGCCAGATGTAAATGCAGGCTTACGTACACTGACGAGCCAGAAAATAATATACAGATGAGCCTATGAAAAATATACTTCACTTCATTGGCTGCTCATATAAAGCTACAGACGTCTACAGAAGCTTCTTAATGGTATGGGGTACACCTTCTTTTGACGAGTTACGCCTGTTCATATCCTACATTCATTCTGATGGGTTGGACCTCTTCCACCAGGACAATGTGCAATCACACAAAATATGGTTAGAGCAACACGCTTCTGAGTTCAGGGTTTTGCCATTCAAACCAGATCTCAGAATTGTGGGCCGTTTTGCAGGAAGTATGGCGTTCATTCGTTTCGTTCCAGTATGCAATGTTTACTTCCTACCAAAAGTGGTCCAAGAAAGGAAAACTAATAATCCAGAAACCGGGCTGTGTGTGCCAAGACTCACTGATGCATGTGAGGAGGGAAGGCAAGACCGTCAGTTAAGCTAATTTCTTAGTGCCAGATACCACAGAACACCTTCAGAGGTCTTGTGGAGTCCATGACTGGTCAGAGCTGTTTCAGCAGCTGTTTAGGCAGAACAAAAAGTTAAGTAAATACAAATGGTCAACATGGCCATTGTAGAAATGCGTGAAAACTTTCTAGTAATTAAGTAAGCAAGCAAATACAATGCATTCAGAAAGTTTTCAGTCTCTTTCACTTTTTTTCACTTTTTATGTTGAGGCCTTGTGCTAAAATAAAAAAAAAAAACCAGGTTTTTCCCATCATTTTGCACTTAAGACCCCAAAATGAAAAACTGAAAAAAGTATTTTACAAATTTATGCAAACTTACTGAACAGGAAAAACTACAATTTCATACAATGGTCATACATTTTCAGACTCTTGAAGACACGTGAAATGTAACTCTGGGGCCTTTCTATTTCTCTTGATCATCTTTGAGATGTTTCTGCACCTTGATTGGAGGCCACATGTGGTAAATCCAGTTGATTGGAAAGACACACCCCTGTCTATATAAGGTGGATAGAACTGCCTGTGGAGCTTAGAGAAAGGATTGTATTTTTTCTGTTGCACTGAATGTGTAGTCAGTCAGTAAGTAAGTAAGTAAATAAATAAATTAATAATTAACTGGCTTACTTGGTACCTGGGTGATGTGGAATATGAATTACAAGCTGACATTTAGTAGTCTTTTTTGATAGGTTGTGTTGTGTTTATTAAATTGAAAGAGCAATTACATTAAATCACATATTATTACTTAAATTAATTATTTTTATTATGAATTATTTTTAGTTATTATTATGAGCCAAAACTCATAATACTTATGACTTAAATAATTTTCTTGGAATTAATACCATAGCACTTTATTTCTTTTTTGTGTCTCTATACTAAATAATAATAATAATAATAATAATAATAATAATAATAATAATAATAACTTGGCCACAAATATTGGCATGCCTGTATATTCCTTTGTATAAAAATTAACTTCATCCCACTATAATATGTTGTTGGCCACAGAATGCACACCTATCTTTCTAAAGTGCTTTATTCAGAAGATTTGTGTTTTCTAATATTTTGTGGAAGCCTTATTTTATCTTCACCTCACAGTGTATGCAGAACGCTGTACATCTTGGCATAAATTGACTTCCTGCCTTGACAATATGAAAGGTTAACATGCTAGTGTATCAAATTTATTCATAGACTCGCTAGTGCCCTAGGCGCTGGTCTCCGACTCCTCTAATAACATGCTAATATGTCCACTGTCTACTGAGACTGGCAGTGTTGGACCAGCACTAATAATTGTGTGTGTGTGTGTGTGTGTGTGTGTGTGTGTGTGTGTGTGTTTGCTTTGTTCTTCTCCTGTGTAAAGATCATCATGAAGAACATATATCAGATATATGACTGCTTTCGTTTCGAGATCAGATCACATGCAAAACAAGTGCTTTTGTTTTTCAGACTATCTGGAACATCAGTGCAACATTTACGCCTCTTGTGATTATCATTACATGATGATAAAAGCACATGACTGAGTAAACACACATTACACAGCAAACACGGTTGCAAAGACATAGCAGGCGGCCATCTTGATTTTTATAAGTGATACAGGATGTTTCTGAAATTCCATGTTGTGCTGCTGGGTGTCATAAAACATTCATTTTTATAGCATAATATTAAATTAGACACCTACAGAATCAATCTACCAAAGACAGACATGGGTACAGGCATGTAGGAGGGATCGGATAATTGGTCTGAGGAGCTCTGTCTTTGCAGCACACTTTTTGTCTAGCTCACTATATCATTAAACTAAAGAATTTAACAGGGCTAGGTCATGTTCTCAGTAGCTAGGTAGCTAGGTCATGTTCTCACTGTGGAGTTGCCTATAATGTCCACGTTAACTTGGCATATTTTTCCAGCTAGCAATGGCGTTTATGAAGTCTTTTTGGACACCCAGGGTTAGAAATAGGGCTAGGTTTAGGACTCAATGTTAGGGTTAGGGTTCGTGGTTAGGGTGAGGGTTATGACCCTCTATTAGGGTTAGTCCTGGTTCAAGGTTATGTTTAAGACCCTGGGTTAAGATTAGGGTTAAGACCCAGTGCTTGGGTTAAGATTTGGTTTAGGGCCCAGGTTAGGGTTAAGACTCTGTGTTGGCGTTAGGTTTAGGACGTGGTGTTAGGGTAAAGACTCTGTGTTGGCGTTAGGTTTAGATTTAACAACCCTGTCTTTGGGTTAGATTAGGTTTAGGACCCAGGGTTAGGTAAGGTTAGGGTTAGGATAAGGTCTAATACTGAACCTAATCCAGAGGGTTAGGTTAAAGTCTTTTAGGGTTAGAAATCTGGGAACACAGGACCATATACAAATACTATACTATACATTGATGAAAAACTGGTGCTTTTCAGGAAGCATTTCAGTGTTCCTGGGGTGCTATTTTCTCAGGTACCTTACCCTAACAACAATCCTAACCCCAGGATAATTAGAGAGCACCTATATAGAACTGGGGGGCCCTTTGTCATCTTGTCAATATGTATCACATAACTCTAGGGACTATAGGACACTGGGAACATATAAATGACCCCCTTTTTGTATTAGTATTTTAAGTAAAAAAGGTAACTAACTATATAGATGGATTGTCCTGAGATAACCGCTAACTCGATACTGAAACCTGGATGTGCTTTTCACTGGTTTGAATATAAAACTGTAAAACAATCAAATAAAATGCAGCTGAAAGCCATTTTTTCCCCCTCTTTTGCCGGTTCATTTCTCTTTTTGTATCCCATTAAACCAGAGGCTAGTCGGGAGTTTAATGGCCTGGAGGACGGAAGATAAAATCAATGCTGTGTAGAAGAGAGCGTTGGTTATTAAACAGTCTGTAATTAATTGGACACACTGGCAGCGTTTGTGTTGTTTTGGCACTTTTCAAATACGCCACGTTGGATTTGACACGGAACGGCGTGCGAGTGTGCGTGAGGTGAAAGTGCACAATGTCAGCTTTAATTTCATTTACTTTCCAAGTCCAAGTAGGATTCAATTTCTGTAATCACACACAGTTTCAGATACATTTCAAAGGAGTGTTGAAGATGAAATGAAGTGTGTGTTTACATCTTCGTAGAGACCAAAAATTCCCAAAAGGAAATAATAATATGAAAGTGAATGAAAGAGAAAATTAACCACTCATTGACCACAGACATTTAACTGACCCATGCAGTGAAAAAACACACGCTAAGGGCCAGACACTAACACACTTGTCTGGAGAAGTGCGCAACAACTGGGGAGCCGTTGGGGGTTAGGTGCCTTGTTCAAGGGCACTTCAGTCACGTCTTGTCAGTATAGGGGATCAAAGTATAGGGGACGTTCCGGTCACAAGGCTGTTTCCTTAACCAAAAGCCTAAGGCTAAATATCTGATCATTTAGACCATGTGCGGACATTTGGCTGGTCCTTGTGAGACAAGTGTTTGAAATAAATAAATAAATAGGGCTAGGGAAAGCATTAATTAGCTGTGTTCATAACTATGTCAATAGAAGGTCCTCACAAGGATAGCTATACAAAACTATGTGTGTATATATATTTGTTAAACCAAACATTCCTACAAGCATAGGAATATTTGATATGCACAACCGTGTGAGGGCATTCGATTGGTCCTCCCCTGAGTAAACAGACTTATTTGAAGATTAAACATTTAAAGCTCGGGTTCGATTTAAACGTATCATGCCATTAATCAGCCCTGTTAATAACTGTGTGAATGGAAGTTTAGCAAGACAAACGTGTGTGTGTGTGCATGCTTGTGTGTTTGTTTATACTGGCAAAACAGTGTGTTCTTGACAGCTGGGCTTACACAAGTGCTAGCTCACACATACTCTCTATGTGGGAGAGATACAAGGCGAGTAAACACAACAAACAGTAAATCATTCAGCGTCAGAGTTCTTCTCCCGCTTGCTTACCGTCATTCAACGGTCTTCGTTATGTTCCTGGATTTCTAGATTCAAGCCAACAAACGTGTCAAATCATTTCATTATCCCAAGGTTTAAAACTGCTTATGTAATAGATGACTGATGTTTTGGCTACCGAGACAGTGATGATTTATCAAAATTATTCAGTCAAATTCAATTTTCTATTTTACTGCACTTTATGCAGCTTCGCCATAAAAAATAATCACACTTTACATAACGGCTGATAATCTCATTATAATTCTTACATCAAGGGGAATGCCAGCTTTAGTAACAAGTTGTTACTATAGAAACAATCATTAAAAGGAGCACCCAGAACTACGGTCGGAGCTGCTGTTAGAGAAAACAGATTAACACCTTCTGACCAATTAGACCTGGGAACTCAGCAGCACTGAATTCAATAATACTCAAGATATACACTGATCAGCCATAACATTAGAAAGTGAATAAAACTAATTATCTCATTGCAATGACACCTCTCCAGGAGTGGTATATAATAGACAGCAAGTGAATAGTAAATTCTTAATGTTAATGTGAAAGGAGCAGGAAAAATGAGCAAAAATCTGTCCGACTTTGACAAGGACTAGATTGTGAAGTCTAGATGACTGGGTCAGAGCATCTCCAAAACCACAGATCTTGGTGGGTGTTCCCGGTATACAGTTGGTTTTACCTACCAGAATTTGTCAACCCTCACCTTAACCACGAACCCTAACCCTAACATTGAGTCCTAAACCTAGCCCTATTTCTAACCCTGGGTGTCCAAAAAGACTCCATAAACGCCATTGCTAGCTGGAAAAATATGCCAAGTTAACGTGGACATTATAGGCAACTCCACAGTGAGAATTTGTCCAAGGAAGGACAACCAGTAAACCGGAAACAGGTAATGGACACCCAAGGCTCGGTGATGTGATTGAGTTGGTGAAGGCTGGCCTGTCTCAGCATATACAAAAGAAAAAAAAATGGCTAATGTCTTTGTGCCGGAAGTCAGAGCTGTTTGTTTTGACACTAATATCTCATTCAATTGTGTTTAACTCATTGAGGAAAAAATTAACGCTGTATACTGAGCAGGTTTAAAATGTGTGGGTAGTAACCGACTACATTTACTCTGTTACATTTACTTGAGTAATTTTTTGGATAAATTGTATTTATAAGAGTAGTTTTAATGTAGCACACTTTTTACTTTTACTTGAGTTTATTTGTGATGAAGAAGAAGCTACTTTTACTCCATTACATTGAGCTACATTCTGCTCACCACATACTCCTTATTTTTATCAATCCCTTCAATGCACAATGTCTTTGTTTTGTTTTGTTTTGTCGAGACATCCGACAAAGGCTCTGTCACATGACTGTGTCTCACCAATCAAATGTAGCCACTAGCGATGTTTAACTCTGTTTCACCAATCAAACAGAGCCAAGCCGTCACATGACCGTTAACAAAATCCCAGCGGAAAACATAGGCAGAAAAGAGCACAGAAGCACAGTACAATGGCAGAGACGACTGCGTGCGTTTCACAACCACCTGAAGAGAATTAAATTTATGGTATTTTATAATAAGTTTATTTATTATTGTTTTAATTGTTTTAATCATATTACTCTAAAGCAGGGGTTCTCAACCTTTTTTAAACTGGGCCCCCCCAAAGCTGGTTTATTGCAGTTGGGGCCCCCCTTTCTCCTGGTGATTTATTGTAATAACCTTGAGGTGAAGGACATACAGACAACAGGCTGGTAGTCAGGACTTTTTACTGAACATTGAACATCTCACCTACACGCGCCACATGCACCCGAATCTCACGCACTCTTCTTCACTCCCTGCGGCCTTAACCTCCCTACCGCCACCAACAGGTCATTTTACATTATGACATTCCCATCTACTACATTCATTATTGTGTTTTAGTAGCTCAACCACTTGCATTTTCGCAATGGGAATTTTCGTGATTTTTTCCCCCTCATCCTAGTCTACTCCCCCACCGGTTGGGAACCACTGCTCTAAAGTAACAATACTATTACTTGAGTACAATTTATAGCTACTACCTCTGTTTATTACACAGATACCGTTACACTCCAACAAACACTGAAGGTTAAACAACAGCTACAGTAATAATCCCCTAATAATAAAACATTTGCTTATACAGTTCCTTATGTCCTAGGTATTAACCAGGTCAGTGTGAGATACAAACTCCAAAGTACTCGGTAGTCTTTGGTATCAAGAAGGAACATACCAGGACAGTCTAACCTCCTTATATTGAAATGTTCAACATTTCAGTTCTAGGTATGAACCTTGTAAGTGTTAGGAAATGAATCTGGGTAACAAGATGGTATGTACCAAGATGGTCTAAATAGTGAGACTGAAATGTCTCACAGGTTCTTGGTATTAACCACCTAATTGTTAGGTACTAACTCCAAAGTATGAAGTAATTAAATTGGGTAACAAGATTGTATGTACCAGGCCTGTCTAACTTAATTAGACTGAAACATCTTACAGGTTCTAGTTATTAACCAGGTACGTGTGGTCTTGGGTCACATGATGATAAGTGGCAGTACAATGTAATTAAATTACCTTGGATGCCCGTCAGGCTCTAGGTATTACGTTTAACTTGTGAGACATTAATTGCAAAGAATTAATTCCCTGTCGCCTACTGACCATCTTGTTCCCCAGAATAATTACCCAGTACTTAGGAGTTTGTACCTCACATGTACCTGGTTAATACCTAGAATTTTGGGACTGTAACAGAAAATGTTTTACCCCACTTTAGATGCATAAAACAGTGAAGTAAATGTATTTACAGGTCTTGTCTTTGTAGACGATCTCTTCAGCAAAGCTCTCAGGATAAGCCACGATCATGCGCTGTTGAGAAACGACCGATTCATTCTAATTACAATCACAGAAGCCATCCGAGTCCTCCAGCTCTTCAGACTGCAAGTGGTTAGTTGGAGCTGTGTCAAGGGCTGATAAGACGTCCTGGTCTGAAAAGGCCACTTATCTCCTTCAAGTGTACTTGTGTGTGAAAATGACCCGATGTGTACTCATGTGAGTGAGCGTGAGGGGGAAAGACAACGAGTGATGGATTTCATGGGGGTCAGAGCGCGCAAAGGAAGGTGTATAAAAGTCGGACCATAAAACTTGGCTGTAAGTGGAGATGTTCTGTCATGCATACATAAGACCTACTCACCGAGAGAAGTGGAGGAGGCGGGGGAGGAGGAGGAGGAGAGGCTGTGTGGCTTTATAGCAAGATAAAGGAGAGTTACTGGCTTGTAGAAAGAGAAGCTTAGGGATGGACGAAGAGAAAGAAAACAGTTGTGTCTTTAACTTATGTGCACTTAAGCACATAACTGCCCCATCATGGTCTTTACACTTGCAAAATCATCATTTGCATGATTCATTTTATACAAAATGCAAATTAAGTTGTGATATCAACGTCAAGGGGTGGGATCTATTCAGCAGCAAAAGAGCAGTCTATTCTCAAAGTTGATGTGTTGAAAGCAGGAAAAATGGGCACGTATTAGAATTTGAGTGACTTTGAGAAGAACCAAATTGTGACAACTGGGTCAGTATACAATGGTTAATACCTACCAAAAGTGGTCCAAGAACAACCAGTTTACCACCAACAGGTTCATGGAAGCCCAAGACTAACTGATGTGTATGAAAGGGCAAGATCTAACAGAAGATCCACAGAAAGGTCTATTGATAAATGTCTTGATCTTAGACATTACAGAACACCTTTAGGGGACGTGTGGAGTGTGTGGCTTGATGAGTCAGGTCTGGGTTGAAAGCCAGTTTTGACATTATGGCAGATTGGTGTATATGTAGCACACAACAGGACATTGTTTATGCCAGATGTGTTCTCATGTACCAGAATGTCTCCACTGGATGCCTTGGGTAAAGTGTGCAGGATGCAGAACATGATGCGGAAAATAGGGTGTGAAGATTACTGTAGAAATTTGGTCTTGAGTCTGATTTTGGCTTCAGTCCTTAGCGATCTTACTTTGCCACAAATTTTTATCGTCTCTCCAGTTAGACATTAGAAGAGAAAGAGAAACATAAGAAGAGATGAGATCCCGGTATGATATGAGTTGGTTTAACATTCCATCATGACACATAGCTAAAACCTAACCACACAATGCTTACTTTGAGTGACAAGGCTGTTTGTTTGTGTCTGTACTGTAGCGCTTTCTTTCTTTGCGCAAGGTTAGCAAGTTTGCGATTGAGCTCCCTCAGGGCTGAGTCTATAGTGAGTCGGTTGACGTTGATGCCTTAAGGCAGTGCATCCGATTAGGCTCAGAGAAGAAGAGGTTTGAGAAACAGTGAGAAGAGTTCATTTACTGTATCAGTAAAGTTTCACTTAGAAATATTTGGGTGGCAGTCTGGGAAAACTGCTCAGATGTCTGACTTCTGGGTTAAAAACAAACAGGGCGTTTTTTTAATTATTATTTATTTAATATTGTGAACAAATGTGTCACCTTTGTAAACATGTACTTTTTTCCTCAGCAATTCGAAATTCTGTTGCACTGAATGACTGTTGTACTGAATAGCAGATATTGAACTTTAGCACATTTTACAGTTATCCCAGTGGTTAGCCAAAGCTAACATTGACCTCAGCTTAAGGACATTTCTACACATATTCACATTTAAATGTTAATAACCTCGTCTGTATTTACAAAAGTAACTGCAATGTGACTTTTTTTCTGTGTTGTACTGAAAGACACTCAGTAAAAAGATATATTTATCATGTTATTGTTGAAATACACTGAACTTCTGTGTGTTCTGAAGGGTCTCCAGGGGTCTTCTGTTGTTGTTACAATTGGTCCCTTAACTGCAGTAACTTGATCTCATTTCAAAATAAGGGTCTTTATTAGCATTGTATTGAATGACAAGTGAAGACTGAACGTGTTTTGAATAGTATTCATAAAAAAATTAAAACATTTTTACAATTATGTCAAAGCGTGAAATTTTAAGTTTTACTTAAGATGAATTAGTTTTTTCTTGCAAAGTGAGAGATGCATTATGCATTCAAAAATGAAACCTCTTTAAGATCAGGAAAAGTCAGAAGCATGGTGGTGGTAGCATTATATTATGTCTCTTTACTAACTCACTGAATTTCGGTGTGTGACTTCCTTTATGCAAAGATGTACCTCTGTCATAGTCTTTTACTGTTTTTATGATTAAATGATTGAAATGAATATTCAGTGTTATGTCCCCTTTCTTCACTTTTTAACGTTTAAACACTGCTTTCTATTTTACCAGAACTATAGATAGATTAAATTTCACTTCAAATACAATTCAACAGAGACAGGGGTGTAATACATATAAGAAATGCATACAAGTTAATCCAATAATAGATGTATATATGAACAGGCTCTATGAGGAATATGAGGAATACTGGCCCTTAGTACATTAAAGAAATAAAGTTGAAAATAAAATGAAAAAGGAAAATTATTTTTTTTTTCTACACTTTTGTATCTATTTCTGTTTAAAATCATGCAGGAAAAATACTTTTTTAGTATAGATGTGTTTTCTGAATGCTGGGAAAGAACCTAGACTTTGACCCATCCTACCAAGGATACTCCCTTGACATTAACAAACAGTTTTAGATCTTTTTAACAACCCCACTCAATTCATTTGATGTTGTCTAATGGCAGCTGTTTACATCAGATCTAATATAGGTGTGGATTTTACACCAACTTGGGTGATTACATTTATGGCATTTGGCAGACGCTTTTATCCAGAGCGACTTACAAGGTTATTGGTATTACAAGTAGGCCAACATTGTGTTAGGGGTCTTGCCCAAGGACCCTTATTGGTGTAGCACAGACTGGCTGCCCAGACCGGGAATTGAACCCAGGGAGCCGATGATGTTACCACTGTACCACACCAACCACTTGTCCAATAACAATCTTTCTTACATTGTGTGTGGACAATTTTGCAAATTTTACTGAATGTCTCACAGGTGATGTGTAGAGTCATGTCACATCATCTTGAATTAGTCAGTTCATTTCCAGTCGGTAAAGCTGCAAAATGTGGAAACATAAATACTCATGCATAGCCATGTATATGTCCAAATTTAAACATGGACATATTGCAAACTTAAACTAACTTCTCAGATTCAAATATTTTTGTGTCTCTTCTGTGTGTCATCTCTCTCTCTTCTCTCTCTCTCTCTTTCTCTCTCTCTTTTTCTCTCTCTTTCTCAGACACTTCAGCCCAAGTTGTGGGAGCAGGCAAGCTAGATGTGTTACGGTGATGTGTCAGTGTTGCCTCAGGGCTCAGGGTCTCGTCGATCTTCAGCTCAGAGACGGAGGTGTGAGTTTGAAAAGTCTCTCTCTCTCTCTCTCTCTCTCTCTCTCTCTCTCCCTCTCTCTCACACACACACACATCTCTG
>JAOVVF010000051.1:4917965-4929843 GCA_028565595.1 Duopalatinus emarginatus
GTCCTGTCCTGTCCTGTCCTGTCCTGTCCTGTCCTGTCCTGTCCTGTCCTGTCCTGTCCTGTCCTGTCCTGTCCTGGTTGTAGCACAGAGCTGTGAATTAAACTATAATTCAGAAGAATGGCCAGGATTGTAGTTTTATCTGTTGGATGTGGTAAAACAGGCTTCCTCCTCTTTCTAGACACCAGTATATTGTGCTAAGCTGAGTAGTTGAAAAATACAGCAGCAGAACCCTCAGCTTATGGAAAATAACCTGGATATAGTTATTAAATTCCTTTTATTTAACAGAATCCATCAAGACTTCTGTAGCACATCATTTGTTTGTGGCTTTTCATGACCAATCTCATGGATTTATGGAAACTGTTCAGCCGAAAGCAGAGTATTCCTATTGTACACTGTGTATTTAATTTATTTCATCTGGTCCGATCTACGAAGTGATGTTATAGTCAAAAATGAAACAAACAAACAAACAAAAACAAGATTGGACAAAACATTCGTTCAGAGCCAAACTTATTGATCACCACACGAAACAAGGAAGATCCAGTTCAGAGTAGATCACTACCACGACGCAATCAATAAACATGAAAAGCCTCTTGTTACCATGGCGACATGGTGGTGCAGTGGGTAGCCTCATAGCAAGAAGGGTCTTGGTTTGATTCTCTAGATGGGCTGCGGGGATCCTTTGTGGGTAGAATTTACATGTTTTCCCTATGTCTGTGTGGGCTTCTTCCGGGACCTCCAGTTTCCTTCACCAGTCCAATTGGATAGCTACAGATACTAAACTAGTTGTAAATGTGTTTATGTGAATCTGGGTCTGTGTATTTGCCTGTGATGAACTGGTGACCTGCCCATGGTGTTTCCGGCCTTCCTTCTAGTCAGTGCTGGGATAGAACAAGTAGTAGGATAAGCTGCCTGGATAATAAAATAATATTATTATCTAGGCTCTAGTTTACTCCATCAGTCTAATTGGTGTACTAGAAATACTGAATGGCCACTAGGTGTGAGTTTGTGTGCATGTGGGTCTGTGTATCTGCCCTGTCAATGAATGGTGACCTGTTCAGGGTGTTTCCTGCTGGGATAAACTTCAACACCTACCATGACCAAGTAATCGTATATGTGGCTTAAATAATGAGACAATAATATTATCTGGGTCTGGGTACGATTTACCGTTCAGATCTTTCTATGAAGAGTTTAAATATTCTCTCCATGCCAGGATGGGTTTCCTCTGGGAGTTCCAGTTTCCTCCAACAGGCCGAAGACTTATAGTAAATTGCCCCAGGTATGGGTGTATGTTGTGTGAATATGCTCTGGTGACCTAAATGGTGACCTGTTCAGAGTGTTTCCTGCCTTCTGCCCAGTGAGTCCTGGAACAGACTCCAGCACCTATCATGACACAATAGTAGGATAAGCTGCTTAGACTATAAGACAATAATGCTCTGTCATGTTAGATGCTTATCTGGATCTCATTTTATTCTAACTGGACCTTCACAAATCCTATTCTGAAGATGTGGTGATGTAGATCATGTTGCATGTAGGAAAAGAGCATATAATACACATTGAAACAACAAGCATGGACAATTGATCAACATTTTCAGTAAAACCAGAATAATTTCATTGCATTGCAGCCCACACAAGCACACTATTTTCCAGTACCCAGTAATTTCTTCCCTCGAAGCGCCCGGGCCTCCTTTTTGAAGCCTATATTTTCTCCTTCTTCTATTTTCCACTGATTTCAGGGTTGCACGGGTACGCTCCCGATTCTAATCAACTGCACCGAAATGGTATTAGTTACGTTCTCTTACCTAGTGAAACACGCTTGGGGAAGCCACTTGGGAGCTAGTAGCTGTGTGCCTGTTTAAGACTGGCTCATATAAAATCCGGGGGCTTTTTTTCCATTCTGCTTTGTGTTCTGTCACGTCGTTATGAACAGAAGGCTGTCAGTCTGTTACAGATTAAAAGGATTCGGCTCTTCGCATGGTCATTCATCTTTCAGTGAAATAAACCCTGTATAACTTTATTTTACAGAGTGCTGCTCGTATTTTACGTTACTGCGTGCACATCATATTCCATTTCACACACTGTCCATCTCTCTCTCTCTCTCTCTCTCACTCTTACACACACACACACACACAGGAAGCACATATGGTCTCTGTATTTAACCTGACCGTAGCTGAGAACCCTATCTCCTCTTTCCTGGTCATCTCCCAAAGGTAGAGATGAAGCGTACAGTTGGAAAAGCAGTTGTTGGTCTAATACAAACCACTCAAGCCCTGCCTCAGGCTCTCCTTAACAAAGCTTACTGACCTCCGTATATGATCCTTAATCCTCATCGATTAAAAGAATAGTTCAAATCTGCCCGCTAATGTCTCCCCACTTCCACCTCGATAAGCTCGAAACATGCAAACAGGGACTTGTTAGCGGCACATGAACGCGTACAGCCTGCAGCGTATTTAACGTCTCGGAGCTTATCAGGCGCAGTGGACAGTCCAAAACATCTGGATTATATTTGCAGCAGCACTCTGTACTGTAACGTTTGTTACAGATCTAAAGACATTTTGGGATTTAAGCCCAGGGCAACTCTGGAGTCATCCGGCACCGGGAGACTTTTTTTTTTTTTTTTTTTAACAGAACTAAGAGCAAAAGTGAGAGCATGGCTCCATCCGAGATCTCTAAGAATACTATTTATATTAAGAGTTCAGCATTTTTTCCTTTGGATCTTAATAGAAACATTAAAGTGTAACATTGATCAACTCCATTAACCTTTGTTCCTTTGTTTGATAGCAAAAGATTCAAATGACTCTGTAGTAGCTGTTCAGCTAGCAATGCTATATAAACTTCTGCTTGTCAACATTTAATGCATTTGCATTATTTTCAGTATCACAGGTGCAGTAATCCAAGAAATTTGCACTTGTTTCACAGCTAATACTTATGTGGGTGGGCAAAATATAACACCATGAACATGAACTATTTGCCTACTGTGCTTGCACATAGAGGAATGTGACCTCCGCATTTAACCCATGCAGTGAAACATACACACACACCAGTGAACACACTTGCCCAATGCGGGGGACAGCCATAGTAGTAGTGGTGGTAGTGGTACTGGGAACATCAGTAATGGTAACAGTAAGACCACCTGCCTAAACAGCCACCGAAACAGATCTAATACACCAAGACATGAAATTCACAAGTCCTCCAAAGGTGTTCTTTAGCAAAAGATTCTTTTGTGAGATTGACCAAGACAGTCTAGCCTTCACCCCCCAGACACAATAGTGAGCCTTGTCTGCCCATGACCCTATCACTAGTCTATCAGTTGTCCCTCCTTGGACCAGTTCTGGTTGGTAACCACTAACCACTGCATACCCCACATTTTTAAGATGTTCTGACCCAGCTGTCTAACAATCACAATTTTACACTTGCCCATTTTTCCTGCTTGCTGCACATCAACTTTGAGAACTGACTGGTTACTCGCTGCCTAATACATCCCACCTTGTTTCAGGTGCCATTATAATCAGATAATCATTGCCATTCTCTTTACCTGTAAATAGTTTTTAATTCAATTCAATTCAATTTTATTTATATAGTGCTTTTCACAATGGACTTGTCCCAAAGCAGCTTTACAGAAATAATCAAAAGGGTTACACATTTATAGAAGTTTTAGAAATGTTATTCCTGATGAGCAAGCCAGTGGCGACAGTGACGAGGGGAAACTCCCTGAGATGACAAAAGGAAGAAACCTTGTGAGGAACCAGACTCATAAGGGAACCCATCCTCATTTGGGTGACACAGACAGTGTGATTATAAATAAAAGTGCAGGTAGCCAGAGAATTGAAGTCTGTAATCTAATTCATGGATTGTACATCTGTCCATTATGGTGTATTGTAGACTGTCCGTGTCCATGGTGGGTCAGATGACACTGCAAGAAGATAAGGGGGGGGGGGGGTCAGAGTGGATTAGGCAGGGTTTGGGGAGGTTTTGTCGGTTTAATGTTATAGCTGATGTATATCATTTCTTGTCAAGGTGTCATTTTGTGTTACAGAAAAACCTGGAATATAGAGTGGTATCCAGTGGGCTTTCAGAGACTGTCCCAAGTATATATGGTGGACAGTAGGTATAACCTTTTCTACAACTTGACCTGAAACATTGTATATAAATATAACAGCCTGCAGGCCTGTCTGATTGTTTCTGCAGAGAAACAATTTAATTTGGAGTTTTATTGGATGAGGTTTTATCACTTCAGGCAGTAACCCAGTAAACATTAAAACAGCACAGATGAAAAAAAAAAAAAAAAAGAGAGAGAGAAACATTCAGCCGTATGTGCAAAACATTCACATCTTTTGCATGTACTGATATACCATAAAGACGCCCTGAGTCCTTTCATTCATATCCGCTTGTACAGTCATATTTGGCTGTCAGGCTTTTATGTTCTTGCTCTCTAATCAAATCCACTTCAGTCACAGACAGAGGCCAGAAGCCAGAGGATTTCTCAGCACTTCGTCTGCCCTCTGCTTCTTTCTCTTCAGTCCTTTTCATCTTCACATATTTCCAAGAAGATCCCTGTCATACTAGCTTAGTGGTTCTTTGCCTCATATGCATAGGCATACATATTTAGCACTGTGGTACATGACAGTTCCCAATCCCATGCTTAGTTCTTTCTATTGCCGGATGAGTCATAGTGTAAGTACCTGTGCTGAATTATAGAAGGCTCACTATGAGTCATGCACCAGTATGGGATCAGGCACCATCATGTACAACACTATTTGGTGGAAAAGTGCTTAATATGGAACATGGGGCAAAGAACCAGTTATTGGCCATTATTATCTCTAGTTTCAACGATACATGTTCAGTTACTAAGATTACTGAACATTGAGAGATGGGTAGAGTTACAGAGAGTAATGAGCAATAAAGGGTCAAATGCACTTGTTACATAATTGTGATGAGTTTGTGTCATGTGGGAGTGTAGCAACTGCTGCTGCCATTGTTAGTAGACATGTCCTGTCAACAGTAACCTGTGTTAAAAATGGTAGACGTTGTAGCAGCTTTGTTGTAAGATTAGCGAAGCAAGCCGTCTCTTCGTCTTCTTCTTTTTTTTTTTTACAGTTCTTAACCAATATTTAAGGGTTTATGATCTACATGGAGTACCAAAAAACGTTGTCTTCACTTACTTCAGATCTTAATTCTTAGGCTTTAATGAACGCTTATTTTTATTGTCATAAGCAATTGTGGGGTGGGGCAGTGGTACCACAAGTAGTTTTTGTGCTACACAGCTCCAGAGATCTAAGGTTGTGGGTTCAATCCTTATTCTGGTTTCTGTCTATGAGGAGTTTGGTGTCCTCCCTGTGTCCACATGGGTTTTCACTGGGTTCTCTGATTTCCTCCAACCCCGCCACTTAATAGGCAAATAGAAGTGCCATTATTCTAATAAGTTTGTTAGTTTTGTAACTAGGGGAGCCAAGTCTGAGTAGCTTGTTGAGTCCCATATTTTGTCAAATAGAGAAAAAAAAATGACTGGGCTGTCTTATTTTACAGTGTGTGAGTCGGTAGGCTCTCCAGAAAAACTGGTACAGACTGTCAAACAAACCTGTAGCGGTTGGTGGTGGCTCCATCATGGCATTGGGGTTTATGTAGCTTGCATTCCATGGGACCACTGGTACATCTACAAACATGTGAACGCTATGTGAGTTACACCTGTTCACGTGGCCTTGTGGTTAGGCAACCAGTCAAGGTTCAATCCTTGCAATGGACAAGGTATGACCGAAGTGCCCTTGAGCGACGCACATAAACCCCCAACTACTCTGGGGGTGCCATGGTTTGGGCTGCCCCCTGCTCTGGGCAATTGTGTTCACTGCCCTGTAGTGTTCACTAGTGTATTTTTCACTGTACGTATGGGTTAAATGTGGAAGTAAAATTCTTCTATGTGCAGGAACACTCATCTGAGTTTGCGGTTTTGCCATTCACAGCTATCTGGGATGCCATGCAATGTTTCTGTGGAACACAGAAATCCTACACTTCGGAATTCAACAAAATAAATGTCTCCTTCGGTGATATTTCATTCTGTGTGACTCTTTTCCTTGTTATTTTACCTCATTCCCTGCAGGACACTCAACAACAGGTTTCTCATTATGAGAAGACAAACAGGATAAAAACAGTCCGAAACTCTGCATGGCTTTTGGAGATGCATGTGAAAGTGGGCATTGAGGACATATTGAGGACATATGGGTGTCTGGTGAACACTTCCTGGCTACAGGGGACCGCTTCCTGTTTCTATCTGTGGCTGAGGAACAAGGCAGACATCTGTGGAGGCCTGTGGGCACAGGACAGGAAAATAAACTACAGTCACGTACACTACAGAGGAGGTTCAGAGGATGCTGTTGGTGTCGAGCTTTCATGAGCAGAACACTTAAGCAATATTTCTATAATGTAAGGCATATTATACATACATCGGGGATGTAAATCTTCAGTGTGTATCTAATTACAGGACCGTGACATGATAGACTTTTGCATACACTACCTGTCAAAAATTCCTGCTCATATTAGGCTTTTCTTTATTTTAACAGTTTTTGACTATTTTAGAATAATAACGCAGAGCAGGAAATGTGTTACACAATTCGAAACTATTTTATACACTGATCAGCTATACTATGAACACCACCTGCCTAAACAGACACCAAACCAGCTCTGACCCATCGAGGCATGGACTTCACAAGACCTATGAAGGTGTTCTTATATCTGTATATCTACTAGTCCACCAGTTGCTCTTCATTAGACCACTTTTAGAAAATATTAACCACTGTAAACTGGGAACACCCTACTGCACTTTCGGAGATGGGCTGACAGAGTTGTCTAGCCATCACAATTTGGTACTTGTCCAAACCACTCAGATCAGATTACCTTATTACAGTATCATCTGTTAAGGGGTTGGCAGCAAATGAAAAGTCAGTTCTCAAAATTGATGTTTTGAAAGCAGGAAAAATGGGCAAGCGTAAGGATCTGAGTGACTCAAATTGTGATGGCTAGACATCTGGGTCAAATCATCTCCAAAACAACAGGTCTTGTGAGGGGTGTCTCAGTATTCAGTGGTTAATACCTAGAAGAAGTGGTCCAAAGAAGGGCAACTGCTGAACTAGCAACAGGGTCATGGGTGCTAAAGAGACACAGATTGTATGTGGGGTGTGAAAGCTAGTTTGTCTGGTCTGATACCACTTAATATCCAGAAAAGGAACTGCTGCTATTGTCTTGGTGCCAGACACCACAGAACAACTTCAGAGGGACTGTGGCGTCGATGCCTCAATGAGACAAAGCTGTCCTTGGGGCTATTTAGGCAGGTGGTTTTAGTGTTATGGCTAATCAGTGTCTATAAGCTATACGTAAAAAAGCAAAATGACTGCAAATTCATAACAGTTCATGTGATTTGCCCTTTTCCACTCATGCTGGTGGAAAAAAGCTACACAGATGATGAGCACATATCTAGACGGTTTGATTTGAGTCCTAAATTCATTCAAATATAGTTATTATAGCTGCTATAATACCAGGAGGATGATTTTAGATGACTGAACACTGAATGATTGAACAGACATTGATGGACAGATGGACAAAACAGATGGGCTCTTAATTCCCATTTGTCAATCCCCCCCATATGCACTAATACATGGTTGCATTTTCACATGTGCATATCCAACAGCACTGGTTTCTATGGCAGGAAATGAGCCGTGGTCTCTGCGTCCTTTTGCTTGTGGCATTTCTTGGCGAGCTCTCACATTCCACCACTTTATCCTGATCTGTCTGTCTTAAATAGACATACAGTCCAAAGTCTAAAGTCTCCAGATCTGCCAGCCTCCCCAGTGTGCATATGACAAACGCCACTGGTCACAGCTTTGAATTATTTTGAAATTCCCTCAGCTGATTCTTATCAGATGCTTTAGTTATTCTAACTGGTGCATGTTCCAGCCCAAATTAGCCAAGCCAGTGTCTGGACTGCATAATCACAGACTGCTTGCTTTCCTGCACATCTTCAAAAGTACTACATGTTGGATTTAGACAATGCCAAGTTCTTACTCTTGTTCCCCAGTGCAGGATTGTCATCTTGCCCTCCAAACTGATCTCACCAGAATCTTCAGGTTATTTCCTCTGTCTGTCTGTCTGTCTGTTTAAAGTAAAGTGATTGACCCACTGTGCTTGCAGACAGAGGAATTTATCCCAGCCGTGCAGTGAAGCTCACACTAGGGGCAGTGAGCACACTTGCCCAGACTGGGGGGCATTCTTTTTCTATGGTGCCTGGGGAGCAGTTTTGGGGGTTAAGTACCTTGCTCGAGGTCATACCAGTCATGTCTGGTTGGTATAGGGTATCGAACCAGCAACCTTCCATTGACAAGACTCGTTCCTTATCCTTGAGCCATAGCTAAATGTCTGTTAATCTGCAGTCAGAGAGAACGAAAATATATCTTGCTGAAAAAAGGCCAATGGAGAAGGACGCACACACTTAACAGGGATAGACTTGGGGGCAGAATTAACTTGGGGGACTAGACTTTGGGCGGATTCATAGTTTTTCTTATATGATGTTGAATGTAGTCCAACCTCAACTCCCAATGATCAGATTTCTCATAATAATCAGGCTGTGAAAAGAATTCAAGGGACAAAAAAAAAAAAACAAAAAAAAAAAGAAAGCTGCTCGTGCCAAGTCCATATACGTATATGCAGACAATGAAAGCCAAGAGAAAACAATAGGACAGATTTTGATCTGTCCTAAAGAAAATGGTGCTGGTAATCATTATGAGCTGTCACTGGATGATCACTGTCATGAAAAACGAACTACGAACTAACTAGTCACATATCATGCCGACTATGACAAAATTGTTGTTAATCTTTCCTGAGGATCATAAAAACACTGCAAACAAAATGACCAGACAATCTGATCACAGCAGCTTTTATAAGACCATATAGATAACATACCAAGCTGAGTCTCTGAACGTGTGCTACGGCTGTTGTTGGTCACTGGATGTCCTTCCTTGGACCACTAAGCCCAGTATATTGGGAACACCCCACCAGACCTGCTGTTTTGGATATGTTAGGTAAGAACGCATCCGGAGCCATAACGTTAAAATCGTCTGCCTAAACTGCACTCAAAACAGCTCTGACCCGCCAAGTCATAGACTCCACCAGACCTCTGAAGGTGTTCTGTGGTGTCTGCCACCACCAAGTAAGCAAAAGATCCTTCTTTAGATCTTTGATTGGATTAGACGGGCCTAGCCCTTTGCCTCCACACACGTCAGTGAGACATAGGTGTCCATGACCCTGTCACTGGTTCACCAGTTGTCCCTACTTGGACCACTTTTGGTAGCCATTAACCACTGTACACTGGGAACACCCCACAAGACATAGTGTTTTGGGGATGCTTAGTCCTAATCATCTAGTCATCACAATTAGTCCTTGTCATACTCACCCAGATTCTTACACTTGCCTATTTTTCCTGTTTTCAACACATCAACTTTGGGAACCAACTGTTCCATTGCTGCCTAATATATCCCACTCCTTGAGAGGTGCCATTGTAATGAGATGATCAAGGTCATTCACTTCTCCTGTCAGTAGTCTTGTGGTGGTTAATTTACTTTTATAATCCTTTCTCTTTTTAATTGCCGTCTGTTATGCATGGACACATGCACTATATAGGTCAAGTAGCCTCATTGAAAAGATATATAGACACAGCATCTGCTTTTAGCATTACAGAGGTGTGTAAATAGATGGGACTAAAATGATCAGATCACTGCCGAGTTGGTAAAAAAATAAGTAAGTAATTTGATGTGTAATTTTCTCAGGAGAGGAGGAAGAAATATACTGACATGGTCCATCTGATGGAAGTGAAATAACAGAGAAGCACCTGCAAATGATGGAATTATCCCAGGCCCATATGTAAAATTAATCCAGTGTGAATCGGGCTATTTTTTGTTAAAAAAAAAAAAAAAAAAAGAAAAGAAAAGGAAAGGAAAAAGGCAAAAATAGCCAGGCAAAAGTCCGGCCAAATTTAGCCGGTCTGTCTTATTAACCATGGAGATTTATCAATTTCTCCTTCTTAATTGTCGCTATTTGTTTATGTCTAATCTGTAATGATATAATTTTAGGCGCTTTGTCTCCAAGCCCTGAGCGCTTTCCCAAAAGCACTGAAGCAGATCCTGGCTCTGTCCCAAACTCCAATTTTTCCAGCTTAAACTGCACGCTAGCATTTTGTTTCATTATTACCAAAAACGTCCAGGCATTCACATTAAGAATTAAACTGATTTTATGTTTCACTGAGACTTGGAACCTGCGTGATACACTTGTGCACTTCTGAGAAATGGGACACACAAGCACTATTCAGATGGGATCGAATTTCCAGACATGTGCATTTTAAGTGATGCAGCCAGAAGATGTCTGTAGTAGTTATGATCGAGTCACAGAGGGAAGAGTGATTTGTGGGAGAGATGGGAGTGTCTTCATGATCCACATCTGGTCATCATGATAAAAGTTATATGTGTACAACATATATATCATTTTAATCTCATTTGGTAGTACATTTGTACAGATATATGAAAGCAGTCATGCTAAAACGCTACATATGTTTTTATTTAGCACAAACCCAAAATCTGCCAAAAACAATTCAGATGTGCAATTATTATTATTATTTTTTAATTATTTTGCACATCTTTGTCTGTGGTTCTGGGCACACAGACATTACTAACAGTTCCTTCTGTGGCTCTGATCTCTGACCCTGTTGAAAGTGAAAATGAAAGTGAACTATTTGCCTACTTGCACACAGAGAAATGTGACCTTCACATTTAACCCATTCGTGCAACACACACACACACACACACACACACACACCAGTGAACACTAGGGCAGTGAACACAGTTGCCCGGAGTCGGGGGCAGCCCCAAACCACGGCACCCGGGGAGCAATTGGAGGAGTTAGGTGCCTTGCTCAAGGGCACCTCAGTCGTGTCGTGCCCTGGGTGGGGATTGAACCTAGAACCTTCTGGTCATACCCTCTTACCACTGATACGTGCCCATTTTTCCTGCTTCTAACACATCAACTTCAAGACTTGAGGGTTGATGTGTTGACCATAATGTGTGAATTATACACTGAGGTACCAAAAACAACTGGTACACCAGTCTAATACATGGCTCGTCCCTTACAAAGTATGGACTGCTTAAGCTTCTGGAAATATTCTGCAGGCAATGAAGAGTCAGAAAGATCAACAATTCTGTTGTATTCCGAGTTGTAGGATTTGTATGCTCCACAGAACATTGCATGGCTTCCCAGATGTGTTAGATAACACTGAGGTCTAGTCACTTAGGTGTCAATGGCAAAACCCCAAACTCACATGAGTGTTCCTCTAACCATAATTGGACGTCTTTAGACTGGTGGTACATTGTCATGATGGACGAGGACAAACCCATCAGAATGAATACAGGACGTGAACGGGTGTAACTCATTAGAAAGGAGACACACATAGTGTTTAACCTGTCAGAGATGTTTGTAGATGTACCAGCTGTCCCACAGAACGCCAGATAAACAATGGGACCAGCCTATGTATTTTGCATTGGCTCATCTGTATGAGATTTATATCGGCACTTTGGTGTGCATTGTGTAGCCAAATGCCTGTATGGATGCCTGACCATCATACACATATGTGGTTGTTGCTTAAATTATTGCTACATCATTTGGAAGCACGCAGTTATACAGACGGTCTTTGTATGCTGTGTCATATACTTTGTATAGTGAACTAAACCTGTTCCAGCATCAAAATGCACAAAGCGAGCTCCATAAAGACACAGTTCAATTCAATTCAATTCAATTCAATTTTATTTGTATAGCGCCTTTAACAATGAACATTGTCTCAAAGCAGCTTTAC
>JAOVVF010000051.1:4956054-4967231 GCA_028565595.1 Duopalatinus emarginatus
AGGTTCATTTGTTCAACGTTGGCCCGCGGCTTTGTTTCATTTTAAATTTTGGCCCACTGTGTATTTGAGTTTGACACCCCTGATCTAAACCTTCACAAACTCCCCTTCTTAACTGAAGGGCAAGATTCACCTGAGAACAATTTAATCAATTTAGGATAAAATACCACAATTTACCAAAATTGTTTCATAGAAATGTACAAAACATGCCTGAGACATGTTTAACATGTTCAGCACTTTTGCATGTAATGACCTAGGCAATGACCTAAAGCCTAAATATTTTGGAGGGCAAGACTATTCAACAGACAGTCAGTAGAACACATTTTGATAAACTTGACATAAGCAATTGATAATGAAAATATCAGCAGATAATTGTATATGACCAGCTGCATGAATGTACAAAAGCATTTGCAAAATGTGAAACACAATGGGAAATGCTATTATGATGTGCACAAGTGACAAGGAAATGTGGAGATTGAATGAACAGTTTTGAGAATTTCAATTCTGATCTGAGAAATGTACCAAATCGACTGAGAAAAAACTGTAAAGTAGCATTAGATAGAAGAAACATTGTTCTACGTTAAGTACTGTACAATAGCCCCAAGTGAACCCAACAGGATCTGGTAAACCATCGTTTTTGCTTGTCCCAAGCATTTTCTACCATCAGCATGTTTTTTTTTTTTTTTTTTTTTTTTTGGTAACATTATGATCCTGCCATGGATCATATTTTTTTTTTCTGACAGAATGGCTATTTGTCTGTCTCCGAAACAGAGGACTCACTTAACAGCACCGCAAGATGACGTCCGCAGGCTGTTCTGGATCACCCAGAACTTTCCTAAGGCAATGTAGAGGGACAGATTGCCAGATTTCTCGTATGTCAACAGTAAATCTTCATCACTGATGAGTCTCGATTGGTAAGCTGGGAATCTTGGTGTCTCCAGAGCTTTGTGAGGAGCTACACAATGCACATGTGTAAGTCTTTCACCGCAGTGCTTTCAATGTGAATTACTAAAGTATGTACTGAGATGCATCAATGTCACAGATACCGATAGCATCATGATTAACTTACTTAGTAGTAAAGAATCAGGGGGATCAGGTAGCAAGATATCTAGTTCTGTAAACGTTTATTTAGTTTAAATAGTTCCCATGAAAATGTTTACGCACTTTATGCTGCTACGCTTGTTTTTTATTTCATGAACTAGTTGATTTTAAATGAAGATAATTAGCTAGCATGATGCAGCATAGCTACATTAATTAGCATCGCCTAAGTAGGGTTGCTAGGTTTTGTTTCTGAATAGCTGTATGTAAATCACTTGTTCATTATTTCCACCCAGTCTATAAAAGACAATGTTTAACCACCACAAAGATGTTTAATCAGTTTCCTTGTGTTGTAAAAAGATGCTGTACTTTTTCTCCTCCTGAGATTTTCACAGAGCGCAGTTTGTAGACCGCTGCTTTGATCGCTACATCATTAATCATGAAACATGCTCAGATTTGTCATTTAGAACTGTTCTGAGCCATCAACCCATAGACTTCACAAGAACTCTGAAGGGGTGTTATTGTATCTGGCACTAAGGTCTTAAAAACAGATCTTTCTGTAGATCTTCTGTGGAATCGGACAGGCAGGCTACATGTCGCTAGCCATCACTGGGCATCATTGAGCCTTGGGTGATTGTATCCTGTCACTAGTTCATCAGTTTCGGTAGGTATTAGCCACAGGATATGGGGAACAGACCACAAGATCTGCTGGCTTGTCAGTTGTCTAGCCATCAGAATTTGGTCCTTACCAGAATCAGTCAAATCCTTTCCTCGTCGATCTTCTCTGCTTCCAATAAAGCAGCTTTGTATAGTATAATGATATCCCATGTCATTGAATACTTTTTCGCAAGTATGTGTATGAACTTGTAGTTCATCTGGTGAGTCTGAAGAGAATTTATTGCTCTAGGAAAGGACAAGGACATTAAGCAAATTGGTAGTGAAGAGTTTTTAATGATTTTCAGGAATATCAACCAGTTACATCATGTGTTTTTCATTGCAATGTCCTAAAGCAATGTTTAATTTAGTAATGCTTTAAAGCAGCACTTGCCACTGGGCCCCACAAGACTATGTCCTGAATACTTTTACTTAGAGGAGCATAACTGAAAAGAAACAACATTAAGGTACATAACAGGATGCTAATTAGGTGATTAAGATGCATAATTGAATGTGGACTTGCATTGTTTATAGCATGGGGATCATGATCTAAACAATGTAACATGCAACATTGTTTATAACTTCATCAACATTTTCCAGAAGCTGTGTGATCTTAATGATCGCCAAATCTCATTTCATGCTGGCAGACGAAGTGGGATTATCATGAATATTCAGGAGATTTTAGATATAAAGGGTGAGTCAAAAGTCAGGATACATTTTATTTCAGAAATGAAAGAGAAAATGACATATCTGAATATTCCACCATGTAGTGGGCGAGGAGGCCTTTCAGGCCAAGTCTGGTGCCATCTTGAAAGCCGCCATATTGGATCATGGGCAAGTTTTTCCACTAGGAACCTGATGCAACAAAAGCCAGTCCAGCTTTCATTAGGTTCAAATCTTTATTTTTTTTTTTTAGCATGTTCACCTTATTTTTTTTCCATTACAGACTCAATCATTTTAGCTGATTTTTGCTGGAGTGGTGGTGTTGCTCTACCTTTCTCTTAAAAATGCCCCAAAGGTCTTCTATTGGATTCAGTCAACAAGTCAGGCGACATACTTGGCCAGGTCATAAGTTCTTGCTCTTCTGCCAAGCTTCTGGATACTGCTAAAGTATCTTGTATCTTGTCAGACAGTATTTTGGTATCCACAGGCATTTATTGTGCCATTTATAAACGTCATCTCCACAACACCTTTTACACCCATGCAGCCCATATCATCACACTCCCACCTCCTTGCTTCACTGTAGGGACTCTGCATTCACTGTGGTAGACCTGACCAGATACATGCCAAACATGTTGGATTCCATAAGAGCCCAATAAATTTATCTTGACCTCACCTGACCCAAAAATGTGCTCCAAATAATTATCAGGCAATGTTTAATCTTGTTTTGTGCACAGTAGGGGTCCAACATGCTTGGCATGAACCTGGTCAGGACAACCACAGTGAATGTATAGTCCTGACAGTGAAGCATGGAGGTGGGAGTGTGATGATATATGGATGTAATGTATGTGATCAGGTGAAGGATAAAGAGACATGTGACATAATGTCCATGGACTGCTGGGTAATGTAGTCCTGGCAATATATCAGTCACAGTTCTCTTGATCAAAATACAAAGGTTTTTCTTTGAAATATTCGTTGGAATGTTTTTTTTTTTGTTTGTTTGCTATAACTCTTCATCTTTCTTTGCATTTTCCTCCACCCAAAATGTCTCGCCCCCACACTGTTCAGGATGACGCCACCACAAAAGCAGATGGATTGCATCTTCCGAGCTTCCTTTTAAAGACAGCACAGAGTCTGTGGTTTCATTACAACTACTCAAAAGCCTTCACTGCGTCTTTTGCCTCCTCCATTTTGAGTCCACGACCCAGATACCCGTCACCACATGCTGCAGCAGGACCACAACAAGGAAGGCCGCTAAAGCTCGGAACGTGCAATTTCTAATCCAGCATCCACAAGTGCCTCCAGTTTATCGCATATCAAAGAGCACACAGAATTAGGCTTAAATGCGTATTACAATAAAGGGCTGTACAGACGTTTTAGCTGAGCCAAAGAATCAGGCGACTGGGCCAGTCCAAACACAATTTCAACAAGAAGACGTCAAGTTTGAGTACAATTCTAAGGCGGTGCACGAGCAGGGGCATATAGAACATTCGACTCGGTTTGCAGACATGTGTTTCGAGTTAAGATTTAATCCCGACTCTTCCCGTCAGCTAGCGCCTATGACTGGAGGCATGTTGGAGGCAAGAAAGCTACTGCATGCTGACTCTAACAAGACTGATTAGAACAGGAGGATGAGGTCCCCTCAAATCACCCACCCACCCAGCGTGGCACATCTGGCCTGTCTGCCCAGCAGTAAGTGCGGTAACCTGGAGCCAATCTGTCATTAGTGCCAAAGATGCTGCCAGTAAACACTTACAGATGAGTTTCACATTGTGCACATTGGAAAAGTGAGCATGTTCATAATTTACGTTGTTATTTATTCATTTACTGAAGAGATGGGAATGTGAAATAAAACAGAACAGCAGTGGGGTGTGTGTTAGTGTTGCTGCATGTTCTCGGTAATAACTTATTTTTTTCTCGCCAAACTGAGTCACTGTAAACAGAGATTTCTGGGAATGTATGTTTGAATATGTGGAGTTTGTTTGTTTGCTCTGCGACTGTTCATATTTCCAACACATACTGAAATGCCTAACACACTGCTACAGATCAGCCAATACAAAATACATAGGCTGGTGGTGGCTCCATAATGGTACCCCTGGTACATCTACAAACATCTCTGACAGGTGAACACTGTGTGCCTCTTTTCTGATAAGTTACACCCGTTCATGTTCTGCATTCTTTCTGATGGGTATGGCCTCTTCTGACAGTACAATGCACCACCACCACACATCTACAGACACCAAATTATGGTTAGAGGAACAGTTTGAGTTTGGGGTTTACATCTATGTCACCAGATCTCAATGTTATCGAACACATCTGGGATGTTATGCAACACTCTGTAGGAACACAGAGATCCTACATCTTGGAATACAACAGAAATGTGGAAGTACCTGGACTACAGGGTGCATACCTCAACTTGTATTTTGGATATTGGACATTCTGGATTAATAAAAAAAACACAAATCATCTGCTGAATATTAGACCTTGTGAGGCACAACAGATCAATACTAGGGCATGTGCCGTAGTAAAAGGGTCCTTAATGCCCATGGCTGCTGTTCACACACTCCACTGAAGGCTGTCAGCAGGCTTCCTGATGGCCCATGTGAGGACAGCATCATCTGACAAATGGCTCTCAGAGGGTCCCATTTCTCCAACAGGCTGGTGTGGAGTCCAGCTCCCGAGCTGTTTAAGGCTGATTGATGAGCAAACAGTAGGCTCAGAAACCTGGATGGGGGTTTATTTAGGAAAGACAAACAGTGCAGTGTATCACAGCACTCAGTGAACACTCGGTCATTAGCATGAAGTGTGGTGAAGAGAAAAAGATGTTTAGTATATGCACAAAGAGTTATAGGCAAAGTAAATTCAGATCTATTAATCCACACATAAAATACCCTTCATAAGCAGGACATGTCCTCAGTAGAGCCGCGTCAGTTCATGGCTTAGTATTAGCATTCTAAGGAACTATGACTGATATTAGCACTAGATATCCTTCAATAACCACACTGGTGGGCTGCACTTAATCATGGCAGGTCTATAAATTATACACTCCTTTTTTTCCTGAAAACTGGCAGACCACAGTCTGGATGTGGACCCAGCAAAATATTTCAGTGGATCGAACCAAGCACCAGGGGAAAATAAATCAATCAGTTTAGATTCAGTTTACTAAACACGAACCTCCTCAGCTTCGGTAGTACATCAGTAATACAGTACAGTATATTAATTATTTAGCTAAAGCTAGATCTTTATTATCAGAGAGAGAAGTTAACAAACTTTAATAGATTAAATTTATTTTATTTTATTTTTATATTCCATCTTGTTTAAAAAAAAAAAGGTAAAGGGAATCTGTTGCAAATGTCATATTTTAAAAATGTGTAAGAAAATAAACAAAGTATAAATGAAATATAATTAATGTATAATGTATAAATATAAAATACAAAGTATAATAATAATAACAAACGTGAATTATTATTATTATTATTATTATTATTATTATTATTACTATACATTATCTAAAAATAAATGAATAAATATTTGTTTATAATTGTTATATAATGTGATATAATGTAATATTTGTCATAAAATTAACTAGACACAGCATTTATAGTGGTCAATAGTAATTTACTCAAACGTATTGGAAATTCCTGATTTTCAAGAACTGTAAGTCATAGTGATCCAAAATAAAATTAAATAAATAAATAAATAAATCCTTGAAATTTTCTTGTAAGGCATATAAAATAAGACAGTTTTCCTTTTTAAACTAAATTATGAACAAACAGGATGTTTATATATAGTCAGTATATATTAGAATCTTTCATTTTATTTATTTTTTATTCCATTTTATGTTTGAATCTGTAAAGCTCCAATCTTGACTAAGCTATAACTGAAATTACGTGAAGTTTCTCAGACTCCACCTTGCGCCAGATCCCTTTCCTAACATAGTTCCTTTCCATTCTTAGTGTGTATAAGAGAAAGAAACAGAGATGATCTACTCTGGAAGTCTTGTTTCTCGTGAAATATATGATTGTGGTTTGGACTCGGGCTCCATTTAAAGGCCCAGAACAAGCAGAGGGGGGGGGGAATCCACATGAAGGGCTTGCTTAAATTGCATGTTAAAAGAAACAAATAAGACAAAACCTCAACGTCCAGGCCACGTTGTCTCTTTCATAGTCCTGTCACACTGTAAATGAAAATGGAACCTCTTTAATGGGGTAAACACTCTTTGAAATCAACAGCTGTCTGGTGTTAAGCCAGGGATGTAAATGTATGAGCTGTAAGCTACAGAAGTGTCCCCTCCTTACGTCACCCGCTTACATTTAACAAACACCATAAAATAAATCACCAAAGTGGACCTATGTTAAGGACATCCAGTCTGCAGCAATTAATGTTTCGTGAAGCTTCTTGCGGCAGTGAGATGAATGTTCACTCTTTGCTTGTTTAGTTGGGTCTGATGTGGTGGGGTCGGGTTTCCATGACGTAGTCTCTCCTCGCCGGTAGAACATGGCCGGTCTGTATGCTGCTGCCAAAATGTCTCCAGTTATTCCCACTCTTCTGCAATTAACCGATTAGCACAAATTAACCTTCTTCGGCTATAAAGAATTACTTTTCAAGGGCTCCATTTCCTTCCAACTAACTCCCTTTGAAAGCCTACAATCTAATTTTCCTACACGTGCCATAATATGAGCTCATCCAGAGAAGGGAGGGATTGAGCTAATCGTTGCACTTCATTTCTTTTCAGATGGATGGGCTGGTGGTGTATGTCGACCTAGCGCATGCTTGGTTGGCATGTGTGGCAGAACTGAGGCATGGCACGGATAGTGATTGGAATATATGGCTTAGGGCAGCAGAGTAGCTCATCAGGCTAGTTTAAATGTTTACTCAATGTGCAGTTTCCATTTTGGGGGATTCACCTTAATTCCCAAAAGCTCACTGGGTCCTGGATGGAGAGCAAAAATGGATGCTGGAGGTGGTAAGTTTTCATACGTGACAACACTATGTATAAGCCAATATTTATATTTTGGCACATATATCCTGGGGACACACCCCGGATGACAACCCAGTCCATAACAAAGCAATACGAACATTTACATGCATGTAATTTAGACTAGCCAATGTACCTACTGGCATCCTGTCCATCCTGCAGTGGAAGCTGGGAGAAAACTGAGAAAACCCAGAGGAAATGGTTCTGAAGTACAATAGAAGGCATTGCTGAAGCACAGCTCTATGGTCTAGTACAATCCTGATCTTGGGTTACTATCTGTGCAGAAGTTTGCATGTTTGCATTGACACAAGGACAACATGGATTATACCAGACCCTGCAGCTGTCAAGTGGCAACAGCTCCTGTTGTACATCAAACCCATAGTTCCAAACCAAAATTGAGCTGTTATTTTTAAACACCCAATCAAGCCGGAGAAATCCCATCATCCTGGAGTAAAAAAAACTGTGGAGATCTATGACATGATGGTCTGACTATCATCTACTGATGGCATGTTTTAATGCCAGGTCTGACACAGCACAAAGCAAAATAGGCCCTTGCTCTCTAGGAGGGAGGGATGTCCTAACTTTCTCAGTTGTCAGTCAGAACAATATTAGTAATGTGTTCAGGTTTCTTGTAAAATAGAATAAGCACTCATTCATTCAAAAGTTTTTTTTTTTTGTTTTTTTTTTTTGCCCTGAGACAGCCAAGGAACCAGCACATGGACAGGAAAACTTCTGATGAGTGCCATCATGCTAGTCTGGAAACAAGAGCTGGGGCTGATTACGATTTTGTTTTATTACACTTTTAGTATCTTAAACTTGTCTTTAGACTGTGGGAGGAAAGTGAACCTCCCAAAGGAAACCCAAAAAAAGGACCCTGGTTGCCTGGTCAGGAAATAAAACCCAGGACGTGCCAATGCTGCCACAGTGCCACCACTATAGCATGAGCAACAGTTTGAAAAGATGTAATAGCTTGATGTGTTAGCCTTTACCATCTCAGTTGGTCGTTTACATGTGATAAGAGGATTACCTGGGTAAAAGGTAGGATTTCACCATTGGTCAGTAAGCAATTTTGGTAGGAAAACAGACAAACATGGCCAACAATTACCTACAATTACTCTCTTTTCTTCTTCTTCTTCTTCTTCTTCTTCTTCTTCTTCTTCTTCTTCTAAATAAATAAAGTACTCTTTAAAGTACTCTCTCTCTCTCTCTCTCTATCTATCTATCTATCTATCTATCAATGCATCCATCCATCCATCCATCCATCCATCTATCTATTGGTGTATATGTTGCTCCATCCATCTATCTATTGGTGTATATGTGATGGTTGGTGTGGTACAGTGGTAACTCAATTGGCTCCCATGTGAGAGACCTGGGTTCGATTCCCAGTCTGGGCAGCCAGTCTGTGCTGTGCTACACCAATAAGGGCAAGGACCCTAACACTACATTGGCCTACCTGTAATAGCAGTAAGTCGCTCTGGATAAGAGCTAAATGCCATAAATGTAAACTGCAATTCCTGCACATAAACCTTCATACCCAGATGCCCTTAAATAACTGACCTCAATCCATTTCAGCTCTAAGTATCTTTAAAATAACCCTCCCTGGTCTGTCCATGTTTGCTAGCTAGCAGAGTTAACCGGAACAATTTGCAGTTGGGAGGATGAGCTCCATTTACCCGACTTCAGAAGTGAATCACTGATGCATGTGCAAAACCTCAAAGCCCCCGAGAACCAGATGCACGGTTTGGTCATTTGTTTGTGTCAGTCTTCACATCTGTTTTGTTTTGGACTATAGTGTTGCAAGTCGATGTTGACTTGCAGAGTGTGTGTGTGCTTTTGTGGAAAAGTTCTCGAAAAGCACTGCCACCACATTCCCACTGTGTTTTAAGGAAGAAATTGAGATTTTAATTATTTCTTTTACCCGAAGTCAAAGATGATTTTCTATGTGAAGAGCACACACACATGATGAGTTTTGAATCAAACTCTATGTCTCTGAATAGCTCCAGTTGTCTCACACACTGAGTTCTGTCCTGCCGGTTGACGGCTCCTGGTTTTTTGGCGTGTAGGTTGGATTCCAGAGGTTGGAATTTTGGCAGTGGTTTGACCATTTTTTCCGGGTGGCCCTCAACGTCTGACAAAAAATAACCCATAAAACGGTTTCAACAGACACCCACAGCGTGGTGCCCTCTCTTACACAGAGACATGTAGTAGGTAAAATCCAAAACTTGTGTGGGCTAAAATGTTACTTCCCATGTTTCTCAGCAGGCAGCTTTGTTTTAACTGCTTCTTCCTATAAACTATTAAACGTGCACTGGGTTGTCAGTTCCGCTTTGGGTAATGGCTGAGCCTCCAAATCTACTGGAACCATATTTTGGGGGTAAGTTTACATATTTATGTATGTACGTATTGAAAGCGGTAGAATCTGTAAAGTGAAAACATTATAACAAGGAGTTTTCCTTACATGAAGTTAGTGGTGTTATTTTATTTTATATGTAAGCCTCAGCATTCAATAATATTCAGTTTATAGAAATCTGGATGTACGTACTTAATTAACAAGAGGTGATAGTGACAAAGAAAAACCCATAAGACAATATAATGAAAAAAAAAAAGGTATGATAATAATAATAATAATAATAATAATAATATTGTTATTGTTGTTGTTATTATTATTATTATTATTATTATTGTTGTTTTGTTGTTGTCGTTGTTCTTGTTATTATTATTATTATCATTATTATTATTATTATTAATAATAATAATAATAATAATAATAATAATAATAATAATAATACATTGATGCATACATGCAGTTTATATAACCTTTCACAGGCCAAAGAATGCTTTATATAGAGGGTTACTGGGGCAGTAAGAAAGGGGAAAAAAATGCAAGAAAAAGTACTGAGCAGTTAAGAGGAAAGTTTCCAATTCAATTTTAAAGGAGAACAGAGTGGAACAGTCACAAAGAGATTGTGGCAGAGATCTCCAAGTTTTGGAGCAGCACCACTAAACGATCAGTGACCCACAAAAATCAGCTTAAATCAGCCAAAAGCCCCGAGCCAGAAGATGTGAGGGTGCAAAAGAGACAGTAGGGATGAATATGCTCACTGGAGTAGGAAGAAGCAAGACCATATACACCAACTGAAAGTGTTGAGTATGTTAATATCATACAGACAAACTATTACAGTGATTAGTAGTGTAGGTAGGTTAGCGGTAAGATGGAAAAAAAAATGTCCCACAGCAGAAGGAAGTTAGTCAGAAATGCAGAATTAGAGCATCATGGTGAAGGATAGAGGTCTGGAGGATACGAGGAGCCACAGCAGTAGAAGCAGTATGTCAGGATCAGATGCCAGCATCGCATCGGGCAACGAGTGCACGTAAATCATGACAGAGAGAGAAGGGATTTATGATCGCTATGGCATGCACTTATGCTAGTGTGGTTGTTCATCTTCTTGGTAAAGATGAATAATAAACACACAGAACAACAAATAATTTGGTGAAGCATGTTTGAGATATCCAGTGCCCAACCACAATGAGCTTGCTGCATTCAGACTGCACTGTGTCATCCCACATCATACCATGCCTGCAGATGTTCTTCCATAGTTATGTATATTTGTAGCATTGCAATACATTCCAAATTATTAAGCCGGGGAAAAGTACTTAATAAAATCCAGAAATTAATTTTGAGCCATTTTAACCTATAGCCATTTTAACCTATAGAAGTATGTATGTATTTGTATATATGTGTGTATATTAGGGCTGTTGAATTTAAGTTGGCAAAAGATCTGTTAAACGGGAAGTTTCATTTTAATAGTTTCATTTCTATTAAGAAGAGTATGATTGAGTTGGTTTTGTT
>JAOVVF010000051.1:4970097-4982425 GCA_028565595.1 Duopalatinus emarginatus
TAAAATAAATGTCTACAACAACATTTATACTAAACACCATATAGGGTGCCTAAGACTTTTGCACAGTACTGTATGTTTTTTAAGGGGTAACATTCGATACGCAAATGTGGAAACAAAAGAGAGAATTCAGTAGTTTTGAGTAGTTCAGTAGTTCAGCTAAGATCCATGCATATTTCCACTTAAACCTACATTGAAGGCTATGTCCTCTATATGAAGGCTATATTAAATCGATTGTAGAACATTGTGCCTGGTATTGCATATCTTCAGCAATGGTACAGCTTTTGGGGGGCAGGCATAGGCTTCTAGTTAAGGAACCTGTTTGAGTCACACAAACAACAAGACTCGACTGAAGTGCTCTTGATCAAGGGCATTCCAGTGGTCAGAGTAGTTTGCTTTTCAAAAAAAATTGCCATTTCAGGAAATAAAACAAACTGGAAAAACAGTAGTAATACCATGTAATCTAAAGAAAGGCTTGGAGAACTGTCCACTTTTCACTTAATATATTTTCTGCAACTGGTGCTTGTGCTGTCTCTGATTACACACATTGCCCTTTCTAGTTCTGGACAAGTTGTGGGTATAAAACCTCCTCTGATCCTTTCAGTGAATAATCAGAGAATAACATTCAACAGCAAGCTGCAGAGGTCCAGCCGGTGGCCTGTACTTTGTGGAGCAAGGCCAGGAAGCCCATGTAGATAAGATAGAGTCAAGGACATTACATGCACTGAGCCAGAGCCGGACTAAAGCTTGGCTTATATCTGGTGCTTGGAACTCTGCTAGAGTAAACAGGGAATGGAGTTGGCCAAATTTAAATGAACAGGAACGATTCAGTAATAATAGCGAGCTCAGGACCAAAGTCTGCTTATCTCCAGACATCTCATCCTGAGAGGATGTGTCCTACTCACGCAGACTGGCTGAGCGTGATAGGGACAAGACCGCTGGAAAAGCACTGGTCCGAATAAAGACTGCTGTTGTGTGTTGGTAGTGTGTCAGAGCATTCACAGTCTTATCAGCAACCTGGAACTGCATCCTTAATGGTCAAAGGGTGTAAACTGTTTACATTACAAAATTTCTATAAGGTTTTAAAATGAAACATTGGTTTATTCTGGAGCAAGACGATGCCGCTGAGGTGACACGGTGGCTGTTTCTTTAATAAGGTCTAGCCACAGTTAATATTTCAGGACCACAAACTAAATATTAAGGTCATGTATTGCGTAATTTAAGCCCATTGCTGTATATTGTGGGAATGTCATACTTAATACATGGCCTCCAGTTAATGATTTGGCAGGAATGGATGGAATATGTCTTTTTGTGGGGTAATGGCATCTATGTCGTAATCCCATTGACTCCACGGGGTGTGTGTTTATCCGCTATTCCAAGAATGAAGTGTAACATAATGAATCTTGTGCATTCTCAGTTCCTGTGGCCACAGTGGTCAAATTCAATTGTCTCTGTCTCTGGTTTTTAAAATACAACAGTTACTTTATGACCACAAAATGCATGTTAAGAACTTATCTTGTGGCAGACATTCCACGCCCACGCGTTAACACTCATTACACGTGAACAAGCACAAGTCTACACAGACAGTAACCTGTACCACAAGACTTAGGTACACATTAGGCTATAGTGTTGTTACATTTACGTTATTAGCCTGTGCTTTTATTTCAATTTTAATTACATTTTAGGCTACAACTAGGTAAAAGTTAACCCGTAATATGGGACCAATACAGCATTTTATGAACTTTTTACAGACAGATATTTCTAATATCATTCTACTGGTACTAAGTCTGTCTGGTTTATTCGTTCACCATCTAAGCCACTTATTGTACTACTTGGCACTACTTGGCTTCAGCACCTACTTGGGTGCTGAAGTCCATCCCAGGCCTCACTGGGTAAAAGTGAAGAAAATACCTTGGACAGCCTGGACCCTAGGTCACTAGTCCATCCCAGAACAGGCACACAGACAAATACATTCATACACACACTCATATCTAGCTGCAATTTAGCATCTACAACTGGAAACTGGAACCTTCTGGGTACCTTCTAGCTACTTACTGTGCCACCATGCCACCACCTTCATCAGGTTTAAAAGGCTCAAACGGTCAAGCGGTGGCAGTGTGGTGATGCTGGGTTTTGACCTTACACTCTGTAATGTAGTAGTGCAGTGTCTTAAGCACCGGTAGCACTTGTCAGACAGAAAAGTAATGATAAATATTCACATTTAAATACAATACAATAAATGCTTTATTTAAATATATTTTGAGTTATAAGTAGGAATGTTAAAGTCTTCCAGTGGACATGATGATTCAGCGCAATTTACCGTAAACATCCTGAAACCATTCTCTAACATGACTCATTATATTTTAGAGCCATATAAAGCTCAGCAATGGTAATTGACCTTGTGATGTTTGGGAGATGGTAATAAACGTGTCACGGAAAACCGAATGGACATTTTACGTAATGCAGATTGTGACAGGTTTAAGGTCACTGGCACTGTCTCATCACTGCAGTGAGCAGAACATATGGAAGCAATACAGCTTGCTGTGTTTGGTGAAACTCTGCCCAATGAACAGCAGGCCAAAGTCCAAAGACCTCCTCCAATTTGGAATCATAATAAAATCCTGTGTATTACAAAATAATAAGGTGAAATGGTCTCAAAGGCAAATGGTCCGACGGTGCGTATTGACATTGTTAATACGGGAGCTGAGGCTTACGTCAGTGCTATGAAAGTGTCTTTTGTTCTCTTATATTCTTCCATACGGTTTTATTCAGCATGCACATATATCTGTCTTTACCTACCATGGAATTTAGCAACTGGTCCCCCAAATGGAGCCTGATCTCTGAAAAATTGCTTCATTATTTTTCAGATTAAAATGAATTAATGATCGGAGATGATCCATCATCTCGACTCAGAAGCAGAGTGTGTATGCTATTAGAGGCTTACACTCAGAGGAAATCACTCTCCAGAACGGCTTGAAAGACGCAAGCTGGTTAATGCTAGAGACTGTAAATCTTCAGTGTGGCCAAGTTTATGACAGTAAAGGATAAAAGTGGAGATGAGGGGATTGATTTGGACATGGCTCATGCCTGCAGGGTTTAAGGGAACGTGTTTGGTCCTTGGCTTGTGTTCATACAGCAGAACTTCCTGCTCTTGATTTTAGGCGGATGTAAAGAGAGCTATCGAACGACTCGGTGACAAAAGCCAACAGGTTCAACGAGACAATCAGGAAGAGATAGGACACAGTTAATTATTATCATCATAGGCACTCTGTATAACATGGGCCTATCCTTTAAGTGTTTGGTCACTTTTAATAATACATTATGATTATAGTACACTATTCATCCACAAGCATGATTGTACGAGACAGAAAAGAAAATTATGATTATCTCTAGTGTTCTAGAACACTTGCCATTTTTGAAAATAAATAAATAAATAAATAAATAACCAGTGTCTTTTCCAACACCTAACAATAATCAATTTAAGGTAAATAATGAGAAGAATGACAATGAGGAAACACATATTAGTTTTAGTGATGAATCATGACTTTCTGATTGCAGAATAAAAAAATAAAAAAAATAAAAAAATAAAAAAATTACAAAAGTGCTTAGTCAGTTACTAGGAGTATCCGAAGCTGGTGCAGATGGACCAGGATTGAAGAACTTGAAGCCAGAATTCTACTAGAAATGAGCCATACAGTACTAATTATAAAACTTTCCAAAGTCCAAAAGCATTTCTAAACTATGGACAACCCAAAGAGAGTACAAGACAATAAATACAATTCAAAAATACACTAGTCAATTAAGTGCTCAATTAAGTGCTAACAGAAGACAGCAAGTGACTCTGCTGTACGGACATCTAGGGAACTGAGAAGGGTCTGATTATTTGCCTCCCATGCATATTGGATGATGGCGGGTCAAGTCGTGCCTTACCTGTACTACAAAGAGCTCTAGGTGTGTACCTGGCCTTCACCAATGCCATCAGTTAGGGAGGGTGGAGCCGGACCATTTTTGGCTTTGTAGGCCAGCGTCAGGGTCAGCATTCGCAGCCACGGTGTGACATGACTAAACTTAGGGAGGTTGAAGACAAGTCGAGCTGCTGCATTCTGGACTAGTTATTGACTAGTTACCCAGGGTATTGGGTATAGGTGGGTATATGTGGGTATTGGGTATAGGTGGATTGTTCTAAATCTCGCTATCAGGTATTACTCAAAATAGGACTCAGGAATCAAAGTACCATACATTATTTAAAAGCACAAAGGTCTTCTAACCTTGTGGTTAAGACAGCACTGTGCTTGTGGTTTAACCTGATGTCTGCCGTCGTCACCTTCATGGTGTGCTCACATCATCTACACTTTCTAGATCAGTTGCTGTTCCTTTGTGTGGTTTCGTTTGATAACCACAGAGCAATGAAATGAATCTGTTCCAATGTCAAAGAGCCACAGGGTCAGTAAAGGGAATTGCAATTTACCTTCTTCCCCCTCCTCTCTTTTCGACCTCTAATCGAAACCCCTGTAATCACCACCACCACCAGGATGACCTGCAGGCGATTAGAAGCTATAACCTCATGTCTCTTTGTCCCTAAGCATCCGGACTCATTCAACCTCCCTGTCTGAAGGACTTGTTTGTGCTACTATGAGCTAATCAAGTCATTGAAGGTCCTGTTGTAGAAGTGGAAGTTGTCCTACAATTACCTATGTGTGCTGATTTGAGAGGCCCCATGTGTCTTTGGTGTAATCAGGGTTGGCTGGGGGACTAAGAGGTGGTGGGCTGTGGGTCTGCAGGATTGAAGGACTTCTCAGATCTGCCATTGGGCCCCTATGGGCTTTGATCCAGGTGGCCTTGATTCTTCATCTCAAAGCACGTCTGTGTTTTTCTCACCATCATGCTGCTTGACAGCAGGTCACTTTTTTCCCCCCTCACATTTTCTTAAATGCTAACAATTGGTGTGTTTCTAGTCTACAGACACTAATCACAAAGTTTTCATTTTCCATACCAAAGTTTGAGGGACTTTTTAGACATATTGCACTTTGGCAGTGCTCTAAATGAGTCATTGATTTTTGGAATAAGCCGAAAAAAAGGACATGAAGATTTCTTGAAGATTAATTTCCAGCCTTAGATATGTTCTCAGCTTGGTCCGGGACGCTCATAAATAAAACGATTACCGCATTTTGAAGGACATATTAAAAGCTGGAATTTCATCTGTGAGACATTAGGGTTAGGAAAATGAAGTGGCAGAATAGATGTCTACCATGAGGGGCTCGCTCGCAAGCCCAGCGATCCCACAAAGACTGTAGATCAATGTGTATATCCGCTGGTGTCATCGCTCGGCTAATGATTACGGAAGAGCAGAAGAAGTGGGGAACGGGAACATTTTCTCTCTGTTTTTCCAGAGATTCAAAGTTACAGCGGTTGCCATTAAGGTGCTGGTTTACCTAATCTTTTCCAGTGCTCCTTGTCTGGCTGTGAAAAGAATACTAATCTTATAATCAGTGGTAATAATTTGGAATATAGATGCATCGTAAATGGAAAATCCAGGCACATAACACTCACTCGCTACAAAGACAGACCATGTTTTCCAAAAACACCAGTGGCCAAGCATGATGGTGGCGTCCAGCCATGCTACTTTGCAACCCACCCGTTCTCAGTCCCCTTGCCTCATTTTATGTTCATTCATTAATTTGATTGTCTGCATTTTTTGACCTAGCCCTTGGTTAGCCTGTCCAGCCTTGTGCTTCGCTTGACCCTTGATCGCCTTGACCTTGGTTTTGGAACTGTGCTACTGAATTTGTCTGCCTGATGTATTGGAGACCACACATTGGAGATCCACAACACCTTCCTTGGTGAGTCTCTGCGTGCATACATAACATGATGAAAGGCTCTCCCTGTATCTGTGTGGGTTCCTGTGGGTTTTAGTCATTTAGTCAGGTGGAGATACAGAATAGCCCCTGTGTGAATGTGCCTGTCTTTGTATCTTCCCCTGTGGTGGACTGGTCACCTGTCCTGGGTGTTTTCTGCCCCCTCATCCACTGAGTGCTGGGATAGACTCCAGCTTCCTCATGACCAAGTAGTAGATAAATACATAAATGAACAACACAAAGTGACCACAAAACTCAAAGCCCTCTAAAAGACTTTCATATGTCAGAAAACTTCTACAGCTCTATCTCTGACTATTACTGCTACAGCTTTATCTCTGACTATTACAATGGAGACTCCTTTAATAAATGCTAACTAGATGACATCTTGCAGAAAAAAAATCACCTTATTAACAATTGCATTATTTTTTTTTTTTTAAATCCATCTATATGGAAAGCGAACTATAAAAGTCCTTGACAAGGTAAAAAAAAAAAAAAAATAAGGTATTAGGAGAAGAACATTAACATAAACCTTTAAGATATGGGAAACACATACAGACCAATGGGGGCAGCTCTGGGTAATGAACCAGCCCTGTGACCAGGAGGTCCCTGGCTCGATCCCTTGTACCGAACAAACATGACCGAAGTGCCCTTGAGCAAAGGCATCTAACCCCCAACTGCTTCCTGGGTTGGTGGTCAATGAATGGTCCATTTTCTTTCTTTTTTTTTTCTTTCAATCAGAATTGAGCACTGTGCTACAAATATTTCTGTAAATAATGTATGCTACAGAGAGCTAAGTGGACAGGGATGTTGCTTCACAGCAAGATGGGTCTGGGTTTGGTACCCTGCCTGCATAGTCAGGGTCCATTCTCTGCGGAGTTTCCATGTTCTTTCAACGTCTGTACGAGTTTCCTCCAGGTGATCTGGTTTCCTCCCACAATCCAAATGGATGTAATGAGGTGAACCAGAGATACTAAATTGCCCCTAGGTGTGTGAGTGTGTGTAAATGTGTCTATCTGTGTATCTGCCCCAACAACCTGAAAGTAGAGAATAAGCAGCTGAATAAATTAACGAATGAAAATAAAATATCGTGTGATAGATCTCTTGCTGTGTTAAAATATGAAAAATGGCTGTATGGATGAGAGATGTTTCACTCGGTTCACAGTGAATGATGTGTGAAGACACATTAAACACGGTCGATTCTGCTTACACTCAACAGCGCATGACTGATCCCTTCTCTTATCATGCCACCTGGAGAGAAAACAGACTAAGAGACTGATGTCAAAAGGCTTCAAGCTGAAAGCTGCACGAAAACCTAAATAAAAAGGCAATGCGAGTACACAGAAGGTTGTGGAGCCAGGCAGTTAGTTTAGAAAGAACATTTTGTTTCACTGCCTTCAAGCATTTTTTTTTTTTTGACACAGTGTGTAATGCAGTTTGCTTAGAAGTCAAGAAACGTTTTGCTAGTAGCATCTCCAAAACAAGCCTGGTTGGAATTCATATTTAAAAAAAATATATCATTATTCATTCAAATCCATGTTTAAATGATGGTAAGACAGATTTAAACCCAACTTGGATGCTTTGAATGTAACAGACAAGTATATACATAGATATGGCCGGCAGATAGAGAACATCTTTCAAACCAGAGATCTTTATCCAAGTGAAGCTTCTCCAATATCATCACCAAGCTGCAAGGCCAAACCACAAAAACACCCATATATATCTTTTTAATCTCCTTTTATCCTTTGCCTCATTTTTTTTCTAAAGGGTCCACATGCTCAGAATCCACCTTTTGGCTCCCTAGTCTTTTTTTACTGATATTGATTTTCAGGAAATGAGTCTCAGGCCAGATGATCCAAGTTTGCCAGCAGAGTATCTCATCTTCAGGATACAGTCAATTCAGACAAGCATTCGTCTAAGCAATGAAGATGAAGATGAGCCAGCAGTAAATCAGCAGCTCGTTGGTCTGAGATTTCTGACCACCGATAGCATTTAACACATGAAACGTAGAAATTCCCAACATATAGTTTAATCCGTACTTGGCCTGAGAATGAATCTATAAATCAGAAAACATCTGCTTCCCAGCCCGTCTATCAGCGTCTCTGCTAATCTACGGCATTGACATGCACTGGGATATCAAGAGAGATGTATTATATGATGTGTTTAACACTGTTCAGCTGCATCTATTTAATGTTGGAGAAATGTCTTAGTAACTTAGTTTACTCTGCATGTAAAAAAAACAAAACAAAAAAAACCCACTTATCTTTCCAGAAGTTGGCCGATGCCAAGTAAAGGTAAGAAGCAAATATACAGTATATATAAGACCCCAGACCCCAGTCATGAAGACACGTTTATATCAGCAATACATTTACATTTACAACATTTGGCAGACGCCCTTATCCAGAGCGACTTACAAGAGTGAATATACCTGGTCAGTTAGAATTAGTTTATTGGGCATGTATATGGCTTCAAAAAATGGTCAAAAGTTTTGTGCACCAAAAAACAAAATCCGCGCATTCTTAACTACAAAATCTCATTTATGGGTTACAGACAGGAAACCCGTGCAGCAAAAAGGGAAATCCACGCAGCAAATGGGCAAACCGGATCTGAAGTTTTGCGCACCAAAAGCTAAAATCTGTAACTCATAAATGAGATTTTGTAGTTAAGAATGCGCAGATTTTGTTTTTTGGTGCGCAAAACTTTTGATCCTATTTTGATGCCATACATGTATGTTTTCCCATACAAGGAATTTGATTAGAAACAAAAAACAAATAAGACAACAGAAAATAAATAAATAAATAAATAAATAAATAAATAAATACAAACAATGACACCCAAACCTCTTAATGGAGGGAAGTGCTTGGATTCAAACAGCATGTTAGGGTTTTAATAGCTCTGATAGATACTAAATGTGCTATTAATATTCTCTAGTTGATAGATTTAACCTTTTGTTTGTACTTGACTGTAGGTCAAGATCCAGTAATGTTAATATAAATTTCATGAACGTGCTATGAAGACAATAACGTTATGACATTTACATATACTGCTCTCTACAACCACATGTGCCACAAATGTGCTATGGCAAAAAACAACATTGGATTTTGCTAGGGGCTACACTGGGCATGGGTTTATAAAACCTGACAGATAAATATTAAAACATGTCTCCTAGTTTACTGAATCTTAATTTATATTGGTACAGATGATAGTCAGAGTTTGCAAATTAAAAACATGAATCCATGGACCCAACCTGCCTTCTGTGGACACTTCAGTCTGGTGGTGGTTATGTGACGGTATAAGGACAGTATAAGGTTTTCTTGTCATCCACTCAGTCTACTGATAGCAACTGAGCAGTGCCTGATTGTTACTGTCTATCTGCATCCATCTATGTTGGATAAAAAAAGAGCTTCGTGGACATGATGATTATTTTAGTACTTCAGTGGCCTCTCCAGTCATCAGACCTGAATGCATAGAGCACTTTTGGACTTTTGGTAGAATGTACGAAAGTGCAAATCTGCACTGATTATGTGACACATAATCATGTCAGCATGGTCTAAAATCTATAAAGCAATCTTTCCAACACTGCATGGAATCCATGCCACATGCCATCTTATGTATTAGTCCAGTATTAATATGAGATGTTCCCGAATGAGGGAAACATATGGCACGTCCACGTTAAAATCTTGTAAGACATACTAATGTTTGAGTCTGCAGATGTGCTTATTTTGTGTGTAGATCTGCATTTAAATATACTGTGCCATTGTATTATATTTTCATTTCCCATAAATCCTATTTACAGTGTCATGGAGACTCAGTTTTAGTCCTGGAGTCGAATACGGTCTAGTGATTTCTATCCTCAAAGACATTTTGCCAACAGCATCTCCAAGAGAAACTTTATTAAAATGCACAAAATATATCATTATTCATTGTTTAACTGATGGCAAGAAAGATTTCAACCTTACTGAGACACTTCAAATGTAACAGCCAATGAAAAGTACAGACACATACAAAAAGACAGAGAGAGCATTTTTCACTCATAACGTTCCTTCCAAGTGAAGGTTCTCCAATATCCTGACTGAATTGCAATTCCTGACCACAAAAACACTCTGATTCTGTATATCCTATTACCTTTTTTTCTTCCCAGATTTTCCCAGTCATGTCAGATCCTGTATATTTATTTTCACAGGTTGGATTTTATATATAATAAATGCTCATTTATTACGCCATTAATCATACTTGCTATAATTGTTTCCTTGAATAAAAATGATAAAATTACAAATTCTTAATTCCTGAATTATGAGTTTGATCCCACATCTGCTCTACTAAACCTGATCATTCATCTTGTGCGATGCTCACCACCCCTCCACCCCAGGACCTGCTCCGATTCAAGAAACTGACATTTCACCTTTAGTTTACATCCAGACACAATATGGACACCATCTACACAGGGAACCTACACGGTATAACATCCCTGTGGACCCCAGATCTGGGATGACCGTTAAGAGACCCTGATGTTTTAGGCTCCATGTGCTGATGGCAGGAGGTCAGAGGTCAAACGCAGCGGGATCACGGTCATCCCCACAGGGACAGGCAGAGAGGTACGACGCAGTAGATTCAGGTCAAGCTGAGCAATTTTGACTTAGCTTCTGGTATTGGATCTGACACATGATAGGCTTGACTAAGAGGTTGATTTGAGACAAGGAGATGATTCAGGAGCTCATTAAGGCTTTAATATGACTGAGGGTCAGATACAGAGTGATTACGGCTGCTTATTCAGAGTTTATTTGACATTTGTTGGAGCTTTCTTAAAGTAAAACAGAGCTCTTAGATGTGAAGTTTAAATGCATAATGATTCTGATTGGATTGAATTTGTTGGGTTGAACATAATGCAAAAAGGAAAAAAAAAGAAAAAACTATCAATTTATATCACATCATCTTTATACCAATCATACAGAAGATTTCATGGTACCTAAAAGCCTATTGTTTTAGACTAAAACTAATGCTACTCTTCTTAAACCAGCGTTTAGCATCTGACGTCATTCTTTACCGTTAAATGTCTTAGTCTGTGTATATACTAGCATTGCAATTCACATACAGATATACAGCAATGTGCCATAACATTAAAACCGGTAAAGTAAATAACATTGATTCTCTTCTTGCAGTGGCATTTATCAAGGGGTGGGATATATTAGGCAGTAAATTGGATTTGATGTGTTAGAAGATGAAAAATGGGCAAAAGTATCAATCTAGTGACTCTGAAAAGGGCCGAACTGCAGGTCCTGTGGGGTGCTTCCAGTGTGTAGTGGTTTATACCTACCAAATGTGGTCCAAGTAAGGACAACCAGTGACTGGGTCATGGGTTGCCAAAGCTCACTGATGTGCATGAGGGGTGATGGCTTGCCTTTCTGGCTTGTGAGTCACAGAAGGGTCCGTTGCTAACATTTTGGTGCCAGATACTACAGAACACCTTCAGAGTTCTTGTAGAGTCTATATTTCCACAGGTTAGAGCTGTTTATAGGGAGGTTGTTTTTTCACTACGTTAATGAGATATGATACGTCACTCATCACATTTAGCTTGCTAAATGATTTGCTAGTAATAGATGAATATGTGGGTTTCATTGGTGGAAGTCCAAAATAGATGTAAATAGATTTCACTGCTGGGTTGAGTTGAGCACAACATCAACCATAGGCTCAGTATGCTAATCTAGCTAGTTTTTATAATTAGCCAGCAAATTAGTAGCAAATTAATAGCCATTGTAGACGGTTGCAGTGCTGCTAGTCGACAGTATTTCCAGGTATCATTACTATTTGCCTACTGTGCTTACACACAGAGGAATGTGACCCCCACATTTAACCCATCTGTGCAGTGAAACACACATACTAGTGAACATTAGGGGCAGTGAACACACTAGCTCAGAGCGGATGGCAGCACCCGTGGCACAGTTGGGGGAGTTAGATGCCTTGCTCAAGGGCACCTCAGTCATGTCTTGCCCTGTGTGGAAATTAAACCTGGGACCTTCCAGTTACAAGATTGGTTCCCTAACCACTGCAAAGAAAGGGAATAGAAAAAATGGTATGTTGAAAGTTTGTGGAGTTTAATACGGTAGTAAATGAGTAAGTAAACAAGACTCAAATGTCAAGTCATCGGTCAGCTAGCATGTTAGTCACCTTAGCTAATGCTCTTGAGGAGCAAGACAGGTTGGGCTAATGTTAAATACAATAAATTGCTATAGCTTGAATAATGTAACATAAAACAGGCAGTTCGACAGCCAGTTAGCTAAGATGGCTCATTTGAAGACAGATACAAGCTAAGCAGCTAGCTAGCATGCTAGTCACCTTAGCTAATTCTATCTGAGCAAAATGGTATGTATCCAGTCCTGAATCCAGTCCTGTGAAAGAAATGAAATAAAAGTGAACTATTTGCCTACTGTGCTTGCACACAGAGGAATGTGACCTCCGCATTTAACCCATCCATGCAGTGA
>JAOVVF010000051.1:5003106-5014759 GCA_028565595.1 Duopalatinus emarginatus
ACTTTAAGATCAATATTAAATGACTCTTACTTAATGGACTGATTGATTGATTGATTGATTGATTGATTGATTGATTGTTCTATTTGAAAAAAATGCATCTTCTCATATTTGTTATAATTTGTCTTAAAATAATTTGTTTTTATAATACGACTTATGAATAACTTTTGTGTGAGCTCTAGAAGTAGCATGGATGCCGCTCGGTCACATCTTTAAAACTGATGATGTTTGTTTCACAATTTGAGAAATGTGCAAAGTAAAAACAAAGTAAAATAATAATGTAAATTCTGCATCCCTAATTTCATGACTATAATTTAATCAAGAGACTATTAAATTGTGCACAAATAACTGATGATATTATGATTATGAATCAATAAATAAACAAACAAACAAATAAATAAGATGTTCTGGATCAAGTGCTATTTTATAAGCTGTTTAAAGTCATACTTTTAAATTTATTAAGTTTTATTTGCTAAAAATATATCAGTGCAGCAAATATTCTGCACCAGACTCCAATTAGATGTTTACATTAAATACTTAGATTTTATCATATTTTGATTTATTTTTTGTTGTTGTTGCTGCTTCTTTTACCATTCTTAAATTTACAGTTTTCAGTTTTATTTTGATTGCCATACACCAATTCACCAAGTCAAATTCCCTGTATGTAAAACCTACCTCTAATACAGTATTACTGGGTAATTTATTATTATTATTTTTTTTAATAAATACAGTCTTGGACTTGTGGATTGAACAAAACAATATTATAGTGCCATTAAATATCTCTCTCCGTTTCTCTCTCTCTCTCTCTCTCTTTCCCTCTTTCTCTCTCTCTCTCTGTTTCTCTCTCTCCCCCCATCAGCTGGTGGTGTGGTGTTTCCCCCCAGGGATCGGCGGGCCCGGGGGTGTTAGTGTAGCCGCCGGGGCTTTATAGACTCCCTACTGAGAGCATCTCCTTAAAGCACACAAAGGGCTGCATTTATCCATACCCTGACCGTACTGACCCCCTTAACTCAGTCCCCTCCATTCACACACACACACACACACTACACACAAAGCACCCATCGGCAGTCTGGCCTCGTTGCTACAATCACAAACCCAGAGGATTGTGGGAACTCGAAATTACACCTTCAACTATTAGGAACTGTTATTGTGATGGATAAACTCAATTCCATGTAAAACAAGCAGTGATGTCAAGGTGTGGTTTGGAAATCATGCGCAATTTGCAGAGAAGGTAAACGAACACAGAGTGTGTAATTTGTCCAGGACACGCTAGACGCTTTCGGCTTAAACAAGCTTCTTCCGCTCGTTTCGTTCTTCATCCAACTTATTCCTGTCGTTCTTGCCTATTATGAGTTCCCTCCATCCTTTTTCCTTACCTTGTCCTCGTCTTCTTTCAAGCACTCTTTCCCTTTTTCATTCTCACTTCCTTTTTTCTTTCACTGGTGTTTACCCCTGCTTTCGCCCCTTCTCCCCCCGTCTCACTTATTTAGGTTTCATTCCACCCCCATTTTTGCACTGAACGCATTTCTGAGGCGTAGCCTAGAGTTTAGTTGATGTGTGCGTTTCCTTTCGGAGACCCCCACCAGGAGGAAGAAGCTTCTTTTCATCCCTCTCTGCATTCCAATGCGTTCCGAGCGGCTAAATGCGGAGAGAACGGAGAGAAAAGAGGGAATGAGTGATGGACGTTTCTGTTTTGCGGCTTTTTGCACCATTTCTCATGGCTTCTCTGTCGACTTGCTCCGTTTCTGCTGAATCAAAAATAATGCCTCCGGCTCAGGGACTGTGGGAAAGAAATGGAGAGGAAAAAAAGCTTTCAGACACGCATTTCTCTCGGACAGTCAGCTGGCAATATCGCACATCAGGTTGACTGAGGCCTCTTTCTGCGTCACAAACTCCCATTCGTATCGTCCTCACTCGGGATTCATAGCAAAAATAAATTCTGATTGTCTATCTGAAAAACAGAGGACTGGCGGAGTTTCATCTGAACCACCCTAATCATAAATCACAATTTAATATGACACGTTCTGGACTCTCTGGACGTTCTCTTCAGTAAACAGTGAGAGATGTGTAATTACATGAACTGATTTAGGATCCCAGTTACCACAAAGAACAGTTACACAATCTCCCTGAGCTTTAACACAGAATTTATAGTTATACATAATTTCATTATTATTATTATTATTAGTAGTAGTAGTAGTAGTAGTAGTAGTAGTGGTAGTAATATTTAGTAGTATAATTTTATTATTTTTTTAATAACTATTTATTTATTTGTTTATTTATTTATTTATTTATTTATTTATTTGAAGCTACTTTATGGGTTTATTTTAGCAAAACATTAACAAATGAATTATAAAGTCAGCTTTTCAGAAAAGAATTTGTATTATTTTTATTATGTGATATTATTCATTGCTAATGAACATGAATATCATAGGCTGGTGTTTACTCATTCATTCATTCATTCATTCATTTATTTATATAACTGCAATGAAAACAATGGTATTATTTAAATCCTATGATTCAAGATTAGGAATTTTATAAAAATAGGAAGTTGGAATATATAATGAAAACAGTAATACAGTATACAGTGGAAGGATATAGAGAATAGATGAACACACACACACACACACACACACACACACACACACACACACACACACAGTAAAGTGCGCTTTATACTGCTCTTTTTTAAAAATGAACAAAAATTATATTTGATTCATTTCAGTCCAGTTCCACATTGTCCCAAAGCAGCTTTACAGAAATATAAAGTCCAGATTTTACATTTATATGATTTTCATCCCTGATGAGAAACCCGGAGGCGGCGATGGAAAGAAAAATTCGCAGAAATGACAAGAGAATGTAACCAGACTCAAAAGGTAATCCATCATCATCTGGGTGACACAGACTCGTGTGCTTTCCTGTAGAACTAACACACTGTCAGTTCACTTTCTATCAAAACACATCCAATAAAATGACAAACTTTATACCATCACATATCCATACTTAATGCATCATGACTAGTTTATGTTGAATGAGGCTCTTACTGTGTGTATGTAATATTCATGACATTTATCACAGGCAAGTCACATGATCCTAGTCACACTGGATGTCTTCTGGACATGCATGTGCTGTGTGTAGTTATAAATCTGTAGGGATTATAGCTGATTTATACAAATTTGTGTAATAATGAAACAAATCGACGTGTGCACATGAAAGTTCATTTCCTGGACCACTTATCATAACCGATTGCTATAAATCCTGTGTATGTGATCAGGGTGGGGCAGCAATGGGATGGTCAGGATCCTTTCTGTGTAGAGTTTGCATGTTCTCCCTGTGCCTTCATGGGCTTTATCTGGGTTCTCTGGTTTCCTCCTAAATTCAAAGACATGCAGTCAGGTGAACTGAAGATTGAGTTTGTCTGGGTATTGGCCCTATGATGGAATGGTGACCTGTCCAGGGTGTTTCCCCATTTTCCACCAATGAGTGCTGGGACAGACACACACATCCTCTATGACTCAGTAGTCGGATAGGCAGCTTAGATAAAAAGTGAGTGAGTGAGTGAATGAAAGTGAACTATTTGCCTACTGTGTTTGCACACAGAGGAATGTGACCTCCGCATTTAACCCATCCGTGCAGTGAAACACACACACCAGTGAACACTAGGTGGCAGTGAACACACTTACCCGGAGCAGGGGGCAGCCCCAAACCACTGCCCCCGGGGAGCAGTTGGGGGAGTTAGGTGCCTTGCTCAAGCAGTCTTGTCTTGCCCTGGGCGGGGATCGAACCCACAAAATTCCGGTCAAAAGACTGGTATTATACAAGTACAAGTATTGGCATTTTAAAAGAATCACTGAAGGTCTTCGGTGGAATCAGGCACCAAGACATTAGCAACAGATCCTTTCTTTGAATCTTCTGTGGGATCAGACTAGATGGTCTAGCCTTCATCCCCCACACACATTAGTGAGCCTCGGCACCCATGACCTTCTCACTGGTTTACTGGTGGTCCTTTTTTGGTCCACGTTTGGTGGGTATTAACCATGGCATACCAGTAATACCCTATAAAATCTGCCATTTTTGGACATGCTTTGACCCTGTCGTCTAGTTGATCCATGTCAAAGTCACTCAGAACTTGCCCATTTTCTCCTGCTTCCAACACATCAACATCAATAACTGACTGTTTACTTGCTGCCTCATATATCCCACCCTTATACAGGTGCCATTGTAATGAATCAGTGTTATTCACATCACACCTCAGTGGTTTTAATGGTTTTAATCTTATGGCTGTTCAGCTTATGTTCATGTGCATCAATAATACTGATGATGTACCGATCCTGCCGCCAGAAACCACTAATGCCGTGTAAGTTTTCCCATGTTGCTACGTTCCACCTTGCGTCCTTCTAAAACACGTGAATCAGGTGCTCACTGGTGCCTTTACAGCCCTGTGTTATTTCAAGGAGCGACCTTTGACTGCTGAGGTCAGTAATGGATGGAATCCTGTAAATGTGGAACAGGTTGAAGAGGGAACGGGGAACAAACGTCTCTGACCTTTAAAAGCTGAGCCGGTGGTCTGGATTCAATCTAGTCGTAATTCTAGTTTGTGGTAAGAAACATTAGATCAGTCTCAAAACCACGAGGTTTATTAAAAACACAAGGCTGTGTGTGTATTGCTGCTTCTTTAAATCATTGTACAAAAGCAGCAGTGGTACAGTGTCTGATAGTCTACAGACTGGCTTCGGAAATTCTGGATTCTGGATTTTCGGTAAATAATAAAAAAAAAAAAAAACGAAAGAAAAGTTTTTTGTTTCCACATGAAAGCGGCCCATTTTTTGTCTCATTTACGTCCAGAAGTATTGGCACCCCTCTATACAATGAGCAAAAGAAAGGAAAATATATATAAATATACACTGATCAATTTTTTTATCTAAATAAGACAAGACGCTGATTATGTTCATCTGCCAAACAAAAATATCATGTAAAAAAAATCTATTACAAACGTGGCAAAAATGATTGGTGAATTAGGTTTGTTTATTTGTTTGTTGACATGCAAATTGTTCAGAAAAATCCATTCAGTCTTCCATGGCTGTGGGGATCATCATAATCTTCTCTATCATCATCATCGTCATCATCGTCATCGTCATCATCATCATGCTTCTCACCCTCATAATCAACTATATTATCATCATCATCCTCATTGCCATCATACTTCTCACCATCATAATCAACGTTGTCATCATCATTGTCATCATCATCATCATCATCATCATCCTTCTCATCGTCATAATTAACTTCTTCATCATCATCATCATCATCATCATCGTCATCATTGTCCACATCATTAACTTCATCATTATAATACCCATCATAATCATGTTTATCACTATCATCATCATCATCATCATCATTATCATCATCATCATGTAATGTTAAAATATTCACATAATTCAGATTAATCATTTAGACTATTCAGAATTGATATAATGTGGTAATGTATTAATAAATATGTTATTGTTACTTAAAACTGTTCTGTCCTAGTTTTCCTGTGATGTTTGTTTATATCAATCACAGTCCAAAGTCATATTCATGCTTTCTAAGTGGACCTTTAGTCTGTCTATGATGGTGATCTGTGATTGTCTATGAGGGTAGACTGTCTATGTGGGTTCATTGTCAGCAGCAGCAAGTGATGTTCAGTTGACGAGACTCCAGACAGAAGTGGAGCACCAGGGTGAATCAGGCAGGTCCAGAGAGCAAATAAAGTCAGGAATCAGGATCAGTGGTATATACACCAGGTTCACTAGGTCACAGACTAAGGATACAATCTGTCTAGATACTTTGTTGGGAGGTAAGAATAAGTAAAGACCAAGAAAGAAAAAGACAGAAAAGTGTAGACAGAGTGTCAGGAAGACAAGGGCCTTTAGATGTCTTTTGAAGATTATCAGTGTCTCAGCTGTACAGACATCTAAGAAAAGTTCATTTCACCATCCAGCTTCCAGATGAGACCCTTAACCCCTTATATATTACTGTTTTATAATTACAACTTAATCCATTCTGAAATCATTTCACAATTACTTTGTGCTTCATGGATTTTTTAATACAAACTTTAATTCAACACTGCACACAAATGAGGATGTGTATGTACCTTCTGACACAAGTCGAATAGCCTTGGATTACAAAATCCTGCTCAGAGAAAGAAATACAGACGTGCTTAGAAAAGAAGCTTTGTTCAGATGGATTGTGCAATGCACTGCCTCTCCAATCTATTACATCTCTAGAGCTAGGTGTAAACCTGTTCCTATATATAAGAGTGTAAATGAAGTTTCTCACCACCGTCTTGGGATGCCCCTTTCTCCCAGACAGGAGACGGGAGAACATGAAATCGAAGTGGAAAAGCTTGGCAAAGGGATGGCAGCAGGATGATTAGAGGGTTTGTTAAGGGGGGAGAGGCATGTCGATGTGGCCTGTTCCCAGAGGAGCATGAAAGAGGCACTTATAAAGAGCTGGATTAAAGCCCCGGACTCTCCCCATGCCAGGAACATGTGTATAAATATGTACATTATACTATACGGGGATGAATGTGAGGGTTGGAAAAAGTGCACATGTAGGAATTCTGTCTGGTGTTCAAGAACCTTGGTGGAGACTTTATTTTCCAACCTTTATATTTACTGCTGTAGAGCGTTTTAGTAATAAAGACGTTTTAGTCTATAAATAATGGAGACCAAATATATTCTCACCAACCACACACAGAGAGGTTTGTATAAGGTTTGTAAAAGAACCACAAAGCTAGTTCATTATGTTTATGTGCAAAAGTTTTCACCTCCTGTCTTTTGTCTGTTTGTGCTTTTATTAAAAAAAAAGACTTTTTTCATGGTTAATTTTGATATATATGGAAAAAAAATATATTGAATTATATAATATAATAAATGAAATGGTCCAGGGATGAGGTAAGGAGGAGTTGTATTATTAAATAAATAAATAAATAAATAAATAAATGAATGAATGAATAAATAAATAAGTAAGTAAGTAAGTAAGTAAGTAAATAAATAAATAAATAAATAAATGTGTGGAAATGAGACCAAAGTAAGATCAGTACTATATGGTCAATGTATAAAACTAATGTTAACTTTTACACACACACCCACACACACACATGTCTTATTTTTAACAGACTTAAGCCACAGTCATACCTCACTGGAAAAGTTTTGTTTTTGTTTGTTTGTTTTTTGTTTCTGTTTTTTTTTTTTTTTTTATGACATTTTTTTTAAAAAGGGGGAAACTTTCAGGTATAATAGTCTGCCTGACTTAATATTTTATGCTACTAGTTTACAAAACGTAAATGATTATGTTTACATACAGGTTTATACAACAGAGTAATGATAGTTGGCAGAACAAGTAGAAAAAAATTGTGGATGTAATATTTAAAACTAAATAAATAGTGGTTTCCAAAATCAAACTGTGAATTATTTTCATGTATCGGGGGATAATTTTACACGTTACAGTTTTCTTATATAATATTTCCAGTAAGTAGCTACTCATTAAAAAAATGTTAGCTATCTAACAGGTCCCGTCGTCCAAAAGAAACACAGTCAAGACCCTGTAGAACACCAGGAAACCCTGTAGCAAAGCGGGAAACTTAAAATGAACATGTGCTAACAAAAAGCGCTCTGGACCATTAAGTGAAAGTGGACCATTTACAGACCACTGTGCATATACACACAGAGCATTTAACCCATCCATGCAATAAACACACAGTAGTACAAACACAAACACTAGTGAACACACACTAGGGGAAGTGAACCCACTTGCCCGGAGCAGTGGGCAGCCCTAACCATTACACACCAGGGAGCAGTTGGGGGTAAAGTGCTTGCTCAAGGGCACTATAGTTGTTTCTTGTCAGTACAGGGAATTGAACCAGGACCAGAACCAGAACCTAGAACCTTTCAGTCACAAGGTTGAATTGAAATATTCATCAGTTGCCAGTTGACAGTGCAGACTTTCTTCAGCCAGATTTCACTAAAAATTAATTCAATTAGTTTTAATGGAATTTTTTTGTACATGTTTGTGCTGCACAATTCCTGGATAAAATATATAAATAAATAAAAAATCAAAGGCAAACTTGTGCCAAGTTCAAATTTGGTGCTAACTCCACCGATAGCACAATTGCTTATATAATGAATTGAAAGAGAGCCTACTGTGCTTGAACTGGCATTTAACCTGTGACCTCCGCATTTAACCCAACCATGCAGTAAAACACACAACATTAGTGAACACTAGAGTGTAATGCACAAACTTGCCCGGAGTTGTGAGGCAGCCTCAAACCACGGCACCCGGGAAGCAACTTGGGAGTTAGGTACCTTGCTTGCAGTTATGTCTTGCCCTGTGCGTGGATTGAACCTGGGACCTTCTAGTCAAGAGACCAGTTCCCTAACTATAGTAGCACTGTAGATCAAAAATGGAGGAAATGTTTAGCATAGCCAGGTATAAACATTTTTTTTATTGTTTATGGCATTGTTAAGCGACACAAACTGCAGAAGGCTAGTGTGACTTTTCACAGGAGCTATGCAAACATTATTAAAAAGAGTTATCAGATTTTGCATCAAGCATCAAGGTATAAAAGGGCTTACAAAAATGTCTAAAACAGACCAGCAACCTGCAGCTCTACATAATATCAATGTCTTTTGTAATGGATCCCTAAATATCACACTTCTTTCCACTGCTCTGTTTAAAGACAAATGAACATTTCACACAGGGCCTGATTTCTCATCTGACTCCTAGAAAGCAGAAATGAAGAAATCTCCACATGGGGTTCATCAGGTACAGAGGTGATACTTTATAGTCTGGCATTTCAAGCACCTGGTTCGAGAGACTAATGCTGTAGGTAAAAAGATCATTAGAAGAAAGCTGAGGAATGACACTGACACGACTCGATTAGGGAAAACACCAGGAGAGGGAAAATGGACATCTGCTCCAGCTGGTTTAAAAGGTTTGGAAAGGTCTGGCAGGGTTTCACGAGGTGCACCCGAGGTGCTCTCTGCTTTCTAAATCTTCTGTCTTGTAAGCAGTATGAAATAATCCATTGACATCTCTCCAATGGCTGAGAAGGAGGAGGAGGAGGAGGAGGAGGGTGAAAGAAACCAAAGCTGCCTTTGTTTCATTTCAACCTTTACCCTGTCTGCCTATTGACATCCACTTTGTTAAGCCCGTGTGTGCTTTCATATCTTTCATCAAAAGCAGTAAAAGAAAAAAAAAAATGAAATGCTGACATTCTGCGAGCTCAGTGCCAGCTGGATGAATGAATGCTCCTGGATTAATTAATGAAGGCCGTTTGTAGACGTGCATGTAGTACATTCATCACATTACCGTCTAAAAGCTTAGGTAAGTGTCTACTCGCATGCCTGTTTATTTATTAGCACGGTGCTCTGTTTTACTAATGAAGCCCATGATGTCAGCTATTAGATCATTAAACGGAGGCTGTCCCATTTTTTTTTGTTTTTAATGCACAGAGCGCCAATTAGTGTCAAGTTCTGATTACCTGCAGCGGAAGCAGCCTTGGCAGGAAACACACTGCTGGACGATTGCGTTTATCCCAAAACTCTGAGGTCAGCATCTGCAGGAGGACTGATTAACTTCTGAACTGCATCCAGATTCGCTCAGATGCCAGACTTGGACAGTAGAGCTTGGCGAAATGTCAAAATGTCCAAGTCCGCTATCAAAGAATTGGTTTGTCAGCCCAGTAAAGATCTCTATCTTTGTTTATTATTCAAGGAATAATGGAGTTTAAGTACAGGGATGATACAGCATGATGCACAGAGTCAGGACGAGCGTTTAATTATTCAAAACAAAACGATTCTTTTAAGTATCGCGATTCCTAGTCCTGGCGATTCTGAATCGAATCAAAATGCCAAAAAATAAATTTTAAAATGTGTTTAAGTTTTATTTTTTGCCGCTGATACTCTAGAGCATATCACATTACGTGTCCACTCGGCCACCGTAGAAGAGGGCCATCTAGGCCACCGTACAGCAAGCTAGTTAGCTAGTGCCCTGCTAGCAAACTCCATTCAGACCAAAGTATACAAAATATAAATGCTGTAATGCACTATGACTTTAAAGTCTGTATTTTATATTTCAATTAAAGGTTAATGCACTGTGGTAGACTGAAGTCTATGTTTACTTTTGTATTCATATATTTGACTTATTTGTTCATTGATAGATTTTGTTTTATTTAAGAAAAAGCCAGGCAGCTAAGCTAACCTAATACTGGTCATTTAAATTACAGAATTTTATGCACAGTCCTATTTTTGGTATAAATATAAAAACAATGCAAAAAGATTTGATACAGTAAAGTATTGTTTTTTTTAAAAAAATATTTAAATATTATTTAAAAATAGTTTAGTTGTCTGTTCATCTTGTGAACCACAGAATTTAAACTTAATTTACAAATCATTTAAACAAAACAATCATTCGTGAATTGAAAATTGATTCTGAATCGAATTGTGACCGCAAAAATTGGAATCAACTCGAATTGCCAGACACTGAGAGATTCGCACCCCAGTACTAATACCAAACTTATTACTAGTACTGTGTGTACTTGTAACATATCAGTACAATCTATTGTTTGTTTGTTTGTTTTAAATATGAAGTGAATGCTGAAAGGTTCAGGATATTTTTAATTTAATAAGAGCAGCTGAAAATTAACTTTGACACTTAAATAACATGACCTCAAACAATGTGTAGTAAGCAAAGATTTGGATCCAATAATGAGAGAGAGAGAGAGAGAGAGAGAGAGAGAGGTCTAATCAGTATATTATTATTACTCTTGTATTATGCATTTGCGATTTAGGGTATCCATGTCCCTGCTGCCAGTTCACCAGTTATCCTTCTTAGGACTACTTTTGGGAGGTATAAACCACTGCATTCTGGGAACACACCACAATACCTGCTGTTCTGTTCAGAACAGTTCTGATCATTCTGTTACAGTGGTGAGATATATTAGACATCAAGTGAACAATCCGTTCTGGAAGTTGATGTGTTGGACGCAGGAAAAATGAGCAAGTGTAAGGATCTGAATGGCTTTCACAAGGGCCAAACTGCGATGTCTAGACGACTGGGTCAGAGTATCTATAAAAGAAAAACAAAAAGTTGGGGTGTTCCCAGTGTGTAGAGGTTAGTATCTGTTTTCTTATGTAATCAACATTCTGACATGTGTTGTAGTCCTTACATGTGACACCGGGAGTATATGACAACAGTGTGAGTATATCATGTGCATATAGGTTTGTGTTACATGTAGTGAATTGGAACAAATATTGTTATTTATCATTCATATTCTCTCTATCTCTTGCTCTCTCCTTCTCTCTCTCCTCTCTCCTTCTCACCCTCCCCCCCAAACCCCCCCGCCCTGATTGTTTTATTCTTTTTCCTGAAGGATGAAGAATCTGATCTGAGGCCAAAGCTGATTTTGTTCGGGGGATCAGAGGCGGAGATAAGTGTGCTCGAGGCTGCTGAAGGCGGTTAAGAGAAATTCTGTGGAGAATGAAGCCTTTTTATCTACTTTAAACAAAACATCCCATCTGGGTTTAAGTCAAGTGGGTAGGTGGGGGGTGGGGGTGGTGGTGGTGGTGGTGGTGGGGGGGTCTGGATATTTGTTCAGGGATTAACATGAGTGCTT
>JAOVVF010000051.1:5052160-5062262 GCA_028565595.1 Duopalatinus emarginatus
TGAGCAGATATATAACCATACAAGAACAGTTACATGTGCAAAACGATGTGTGCAGCTGTATGCAGACACAAACAGTCTAGTACAGTAGTGCAACGATTCATGTGCAAAATGATATGAGTACAGTACAATTATTATAAATGTAGTAGTGTGTATGAGGGGAGACATCAGCTCAACTGTTTAAGAGTCTGATGGCCGTGGGAAAGAACAGTGGCCTGTGTTGACTGCTAGTTTCATCTGATATACTTACAAGATGATGAGTTTTCACACATGGATATTTTTACCTTTCCTTCCTGACACTGCCGGTACTGACATCTGTTCACATATAATAATCCCATTAACATTTCTGCTTTTGTTCCAGCTTCCAAAAACCACGTTATTGTCACTATAAAATATAAGCAAATGGTGTACATTGCTCCACCACTACTACACATACTCTATATTGTTATAATCTTACATGCCTTGTCTTGTGATGGGCCTGTAATATATATGAACTGGTGTAGCCTTTTTTTTAGCTTGATCTACATGCTGTTTGTCATATGATATCATATGGAGGCAGCAACGGCTTGAGATTAGAGAACCGGTCAAGTGACCAAAAGGTTGTCAGTTTGACCACCTGTACTGACAAGGTGTCCTTAAGCAAGGACCCAACCCTCAGCTTCACCCCAGGAACCAAGGATAGGGCTGTGGGCTCTGGGCAAGTGTGTTGACTGCCCCCTAGTGTGTTTGTTCAGTACTGTATGTGTTTTACTGCACGGATGGGTTAAATGCAGAGGACCAATCAGCTTTACTTTTGAAGCAGTCGACCATTTTACTTTCACTCTGTATGATGATGATGCTGATAATTATTACAGATGTATTATAGGCTACTGAACTATAATATAAAAACACTTAAATATTAACACAGTAATATAGTTAAATTAGAAGTGTAATAACACACTCGGGATTGTTACTCTTATTTCCTTTATACACCACACAAGCTTGCTATCTTCAAAATTGCAGTCGCAAAGATTTAATTGAAGCCCCCAGCTTCTGACATAAGTGGTTTCTGGTTCTAGACCAGCCATGTATTGGGTTTTCCTGGCCAAGAGCTAGTTCTTTGTCTGGCAAAACATGAACTGAGACTCCGAACCAGTCCTGGATCCACCTCAGTGAAAAAGGGAGGTTTGTTAAAGTAATAGGATTACAGTTAGCTATCCCTTAACATAAAACTTAATTAGCTAGCTTAACTAATTCATAAACTATTTATACATCTATATCTAAAACTATACTGAGTTCAGTCATCAGTAGTTTGTTGGTAATTTAGTCGACAATCGTTGCTGTTTTATTGCCTTTTAATGCTGGTCACAGATTTTAATACAATCTGTAGCCACAGTGGACCATGTAGTCGAATCAGCATAAAAAAATGCCTACATTGAAATCAAAATGTAAATCCAATACAACTGTGGTTGCATTACTGGGTTGCATGCAATAAAAAGACAACATCAGTGTTTGTTGCTGTACACAATACGGAACAATTCAACCAATAAATCTAATTTTATAACCCTGATTAACCTTAACCACTAGGGAACGCTTGCAGTAGGACTTAACGGCACAATCGCACCAGCAGTAGTGATTCAGATATTCATCTGGAAATAGCCGGCGCTCTTCCTCCGTATTTATTTATATTCCTATCTGTAGACTTCTTTGCCATATACAAGAGTGATGGCCCTCCTCACCAATTCAAATTCATCCGTTTTCCTCTTATCAGGGATTTCCTGTGGCTGCAGACAGGCTGCGTGCTCCTGATGTAAATGCTGATGTCCTATTCTGAATGTATGTCCCAAGCCACATGTGAAATATGTGCATGTTAGCGCTTCCATGCTTCTGTTTGCCATACCATGTGACATGAATACATTCTGTAAGTAGCACTGGCTTTTAAATACAGTACTTGCCAAATGAAAAACATTCGCACTCCATTCATTCACGCTGACTTTGATGTATTGCCTAATTTTATTATTAGAACTGTTTTTTTTTTCATGGCCTCCTGTCATTAAATCGCATTTACTACTCTAATTACAAGACCTCCTGGAGGCCCCACCCTTAACAGAGAGGCCCGAGCCCACTCATCTGCCTCCTTGCAACACCCTGAGTGAAATTCGGCCGACTGCACCTGAGACCACTGGAGTCTGTTATCAATTACCGCTCCTTCATCTCCAACACCACCACCCCCATTTCCATGTGTGTCCTGGCCCAGCATCATACTCTCTTGATAATCGCCTCCCATTCCTCTTCCCCACACTCCCTCACCACCACCCCCAGCCCCTCCAATGCTCTGCGTCTAATCACTTCCCTCTGGGGCTGTGGCATTGTTTACTTCCTGTGGTGATCAGACTCATCCTGTGTGCACATTCCCGGCCCTCCGGCTCTTATACTTTGTTAAAGTGGCCCTTTACCTTATACCACCTGGATCCCTCTGTATCTGTTCTTGTTATGGGGCTTGTTTCTAGTGACCCCCTTAACTTATAAAATCCATTTACAACATGTAAGTAACTTGGACACCTTAAATGTCTGAAGTCAGGAAGTTTACATTTGGGGTGTATAGCAATGTCACTATCTATAGCTGCATTTGTTTAGTGCTTGAAGTGTCCATACGCCCATCTGCAGCAGTCATACACAATGTGAGGTGGTCTAAACTGGAGGCTGGTCATTATTTCATTACTTTGATACAGAAACACTGAGAAATGAAATATACGTATATGAGCTATAATTTCCAAAATTGTCAGTACTGTGTGTGAATGTTGGCTTTGCCAGTTCCTCAACCTCAGGACCTTTGTATTTTAATTCATTTTTACTATTTTTTAACACATACTACATAAAAAATACAGAAATCAGTTGCACATATTAAAGTTACAGTTACACAAAACAGGTGTAGAACTGTTTATATCTAAATCCAACCGATTTTTTTTTCAGTATTTTTTTTTTCAGTAAAACAGATAGTAAAAAAAGTAGTAAAACCAGATTAGCTTAATGTAAAAAATGTCAACCCTGACCAGGCAGTTACTAAGGATGAATCAGTAAACACTGTATGTCCATTCAAATGAATGTGATCTCATGCTTCTGGTTATGTTACCATTTTGTTAAATGACACTGGATCTCCTGATGTCCTGATTCAGACAACTAGTCTCAACCAGATTCAGTTAATCTGTGCTCTTTATTTCGTATTCAGTTACATCCCTACCTAACACAACAGTCATTCCATTTACAATAATAATTTGTAAATGAAAAATTTTGTTTGTCACATGCATTTGTAGATGGTAAAAAAGGTACATTACTGTGTAGAATAAAATGATTTAAAAAAAACAAAAAAAAAAAAAAAAACAGGTAAAAACTAAAAAAGTAAAGCAAGTAAAAATAAAATGCATTAAAAATAAATAAAAATTAAATACAGATATACAATACAGTAATAAAAGTAGAGACAGATGGAATAGGTGGGGGGAAATATTAAATAAAGAATGATACAAATAGTGCAAGTGGAAGCACCAACTATGTCCAAATATGCTGGATGATTGACCCTCCATTTTCAATGTTTTAATCATTTATATGTTGGTAATGCAGACATAAAAAAAACATAGCAATGGGAAATATAATCAAAGTAATGGCCTGCACAATAAAATAAATCTGATTACTGAGTGAATCATGTAGACCCAAAGGACTCAAATCTCAAACGCACAAATTACTAAAGGGGGGAAAAAATGCACTTATCAGATTGTATTAATTTAAAAGCACTTATTAATGGATCGGTGGACAAATATACTGTCCAGTGTACCGTCTGAATAAATCACGATTAGAGCTTCCCAAATTTAGCATTAGCCAATGATCAAGACTTCAAAGAGCTCCATCACATGTGTGACCGCAAGGGAATTCCTCTCTGTTTGCACTCTCCCTCTCTGTTTCCATCCTAATGTTTCCCATATTTCACAGGAACTTTGGAAAATTCAAGAATAAAATGGGCCATAAGACATTTGAGATGAAGTGCAAGTCACTTACTGAATACTGCAAGCGTACATGAAAGACATCTCAAATACCATGTCTCAAATACTATGATACTTATATATGTCATTTTTCTGTTTTGAAAGGAATGTCACACCATAAGTCTGGATAGACAAAAGATTAGACAGACAGATGTTTAGATGATTTAATATCTGTATGCAAAGAAAAAAAATAAGTAAATAAAATAGACATCTTGGGCCACGTTGTAAAATAATCAGCATGGGGGTCATGTGATGCACGTGAAGGTGTTAAGCGAAGTGATTGACCTACTGTACCTACAGAGGACTCTGACTCTGCATGTATTCCATTACCAGTGAAACACGCACATTTGCCCGGAGCAGGGGGCAGCCCCTATCCATGACGTTTGGGGAGCAATTTGGGAGCTAGGTGCCTTGTTCAGGGGCACTTCAGTCATGTCTGTTGGTGCTGAGACTTCGCAACCTTCTGGTCATATAACCGGCTTTACAGTTGCCTCCGAATACTTTGTTAGCACCCCAGAGTATTTTCTTATCCCTGTACAACAGAAAGTTGACAATTATAACTTTTTTTTCATTAAAGAATGACAAATGACACTTTTTTTATCCATGTGTTGTTATGTTTAGTATTGTGAAACATTCTTAAAAACAAATTAGTTCTGGTTATCACTTAGCTACAAACAGCTGTTCTTGCACCAGAAAAAAAATCTGTGTTACCACAAAAATGTGACTTGCCCATGTCACAAAATCTAGTTAAAGCTTTACCATAGACTCTTATCTAGCACCGACACTGGAGACTCCTTCCATATACACTAAATAAAACTCACTATGTCATGTATTTTTTTTAGATATGTGCATGTAGAGAATCTGCTGTACAAGTTCCTATGTAAGATGTTTTTATAAAAACAGCAATGCACTATAACCAGCTTATTAATATAAACCTTTCAGCAAGAAGCTATGGACCAACAAGAAAAGAGTATACAATACACGGCTGATCTACAAAGAAGGTCATTAAACCACATATCATCTGACAAGGTATCCTGGAAGTCAACATACATTAGTGTAGATTATTAAATACACAAAACTCTTTTGATTGAAAATGCATACATTGTATATTAGACTGCGCTTATTCCTAAGACAACCTTTTATCCTGTCCTATTATTTTTTCCTCTCAACACGCAGGTTTGGAGGTTTAGGAGTAAGCCAGCAGCTGGTGCGGGACATGTCTGGATGACCCATGTGACCCCAGCTGCTATCCAGATGCGGGTCAGTGAAGAGGTCTCAGGGCTCCGTCTGCATGAGTTACAACCTACAATAAAGAAAGACTGAAACGGAAAAGCTGAACCCCAGAATGGACAGCAGGGTCTGGTCTGGAGGTGCTGGATCAAATTCCACCTCCTGTTCTCTGTCTTTAATGCAACACTGTTTATAGCAAAGCTCAGAAATCTAAGCCTAAAGGACATATGTCATGTTACATACCTTTACATTGCAATAGACATGCATGATTACTATTCACAGATCCAACACCTCAGTGTGATAGCACGAAGCCATTCCTGTGGGCCTGTTATTCTTCCATAATGAGACGAAGGCGTTCTAATGGTCCCACAGCGTTGGGTTGACCAGTCCAATAGAAATAAAAGCTCACTTAATGGCCGACTGTATCGTTTAGCCTCCTGAACCTGACCCAACCCCTTCTTTTCTTTCAGCAAGAGTCATAAAAGCCAATGAGGCAAAGGAATATGTTTACCATATGGCCTTTGGTTGTTAAACAGAAAAAAGGAAGGTGGATTGAAAGGGCAGGGAAAAGTAGTAACTCTTAAATTCCCATGATACAGAGAAGGTGCAAGTGGCTATAGTGTGAACAATATCCAGACGCTGGGGTGAAGAGGTTGCATTGTGCATGTGTATAGTTGATATACCATTTCACATAACCCCAAAATGTTATAATGAATGTTATCTTTTGAAAAGAATAATGAGAATATGCTATATTGTGTCTATTTTTATTGGAATTTATTGGAATTAATAAATAAATTAATTGAACTAATGAATTGATAATAATAATAATAATAATAATAATAATAATAATAATAATAATAATAATAATAATAATAAAATCAGAATTCCACAGTGTGATGTTTATGGGTCAATTGTGACATGTACATATTTCTTAGTGAATTTCTAATTTCATTATTTCATTATTATTATGTTATGTGGCATCTTAAATGTCCATGCAAAGTTTTAAAAAGAACTCACTTCTTACAATCTTTTTTTTTTTAATTTATTCATTTATTTAATTGCAATTAAATGGCTGTGAATTCCAAGGATTGAATCATTCCAGTGATGGAAAGTCACAGATTCCATTTGCTGGATTGTTATATTGAAATTAATTTTTTAAAAAGAAACTATTGTTAATGTTATTGGCCACAAGTCTATTGGAATGAACTGTGATGGATTTGTTGAATGGATTTGTTGGACCTCTGTACTGGAAGTGGCTATTTGTCCAGAATGTATTACTTGAAAGCCCCCCCCAAAAAAAAAAAAACTGGACAAGAGAGATGACTGGTACAAGCTGTGTCACAAGATATTTATACGGTATTTCCGTAAATATGCCGAAATATCAGTTGTCAGGTTTCCATTTAGAGGTGAATGGAAAACAGTTTTGGGCCCATCAGAGTTTGGGGTCTATCCCCTGAGCAACTGGTGAAGGTTCTTCATGATTTGCAAATGACAAATTGAAAGGTTTCTTTGTATTTCTACTGTGGATAAATCCAAACAAAACTGAACTGAATAAAAAAAAAAAAATAATAAAAGATTGCTAGCCCTTTAGTCTCCATAAAGGTGTTTTTAGTTTAGTTGTGTGTTAAGATTATGTGAGATGTCTCTTCTCTGTGTAAGATCACACAGTGATAATCCTTTTACAGTAGACAAAATAGTACAATAGTAAAAAAAAATTATTTAGGTTTGTTAACATGTTTTGTTTAGATTAACCACTCTCACTCTGGCTATTGGACACAACACTGGTACATATTGATACACTGGTGCAATAGTAACTCAGTGGTTAATGCTGCATTTACCCTGGCAGTGATGCAGTGCGGAAAGTGACCGGTGCTCATTCACTTTCAATGAGAGTGACGCGACAAAGATCTTTATGCAAATTGGGGTCGATAATGAGCTTTTTTTTATTTTCAATGTGAACACTTGATTTTGTTTGCGTTCTGTAACAATAAATGCATTCCATTGGCTTGTACTTGTACTGAGCAGTGACAATAAAGTTGAATCTATCTATCTATCTATCTATCTATCTATCTATCTATCTATCTATCTATCTATATCTAAGTGTGCTATGCTGCTTGGGCATTGTCTTTTTTGAGGTCAGTGAACCCATGGAAACCAACAGTTAGCTTGAATTTAGAAACACCCACAGGCAATGAGTGACCAATGGTCTGGGAGACGAGAAGTGAAAAATCGCTCCTGGTGTAAACATAGAGTAAGATATTGGATTTTTTTATATCCCCCTAACACCAAGCTGCAACTGGTGGGCCCTTGAGCAAGGCTATCAACTCTCAGCTGCTTGGTTGTATAAATGAGAGAAATGTAAGACACTTTTGATATTGGAGTTATACCCAAAATGCTATAAGTAAAAATCCAAAACCAGATTTTTTTTACTGTGTTTTTTGTCTATGGCAGCAAAGTCAGGCCAATAATCACAACGCATTAGCTAGCTATATCTGAGACAATATGCCATTTGTTTTAAAATGACATAGTTTCACATGTGTGATATTCGATGCATCACTAGCAAGCTAGTTCATGTTGCAAGTTGAAATCGCATGAATCTCCTGACCCTTTATGTCCTGTTTTCCTTTCACATACTGTATAATCTTACTAAGTAGCTTAACCTGACTAGCACAGAGTGAAAAAAGAGCTCTGTGAGCAAACTGTGCAGCAGTGATCATGATTCATATCACCCAGACTGATGGTGATTGTCTCTTTCATTTTTATTCCAAGAGCTCAGCCAGAGCCCAGATAATTAGCTTTACTAATCATGCTTTCATTAACCTCCAGCTTCAGCCTCTCTGGTTCCTTTTCTCATTTCTGCCTCCAAATGAATTCACTCTGTCATTTTTCTTTCGCACAATACCTAGCTGTGTTGTTCAAATAAAAATGATCGGATAATTATTCGCGTAAATGGGGGCCTGAATGGTGTAAATAAATCAGTTCACCTTGCTGTGTGTTGCAAGGGCATTTAGAGCTTTTATTTGATGTTGTACAATAATAATAATTATTATTATTGTCATTATACTAATAATAATACGAATTATTATTCTTATTATGATTATTATTATTTGTAGTAGTAGTAGTGCTATGACAACAACAACAATAAAAGTAATAATGACAATAATAATAATAATAATAATAATAATAATAATAATAATAGCACAAGAGAACATATTAGAGAAGAATCATAAATCATTTATGATTTAACTAATTAACTATTAAATATTTTGTTTGTAATAAATAATAAAACATACATAAATAATCTTAATAATCAATATATACACACTGATCAGCTGTAACATTAAAACCATAAAACCACTGACAGGTAAGTGAATTCCACTGATTATCTCATTACAGTGGCACCCGTGCGATGGGGTGGGATATACTAGACCACAAGTGAACAGTCTATTCTCAAACTAAATGTGTTGAATGGGCAAGGAAGGACGACTGGTAAACCAACAACAAGGTCATGGGAGACCAAGGCTCACTGGTGATTGTTAGCCCTCCGTGTCTGATCCCACAGAAGATCCAGTGAAGGATCTTGGTCCCAGATACCACAGAACACCTTAAGAGGTCTTGTGGAGTTCATGGTTTGGCAGCCCATCACAGGGCAGACACACTTACACCTAGGTGCAATTTAGTATCTCCAGTTCACCTGACTGAATGTCTTTGGACTGTGAAAGGAAACCCACACAGACACAGCGGGACCATGACCGGAAGGTCCTGGGTTTGATCCCTGCACAGGGCAAGACACAACTGAGGTGTAAGGCAAATAACCCCCCCAGCTGCTCCCTGGGCGCTGTGGTTTGAACCTGCCCCCTAGTGTTCACTGGTGTGTGTGTGTGTGTGTGTGTGTGTGTGTTTTGTGAATGTGCAACCCATCATGCCACTGTGTTTTGAAATCAATACAAAACTTCCCTACATTGGGTGAAACATTTCTATGCTGATGGGTGTGGTCTCTTTTAGGATGACTCCACCCCTGGCTTGTGGTGGCCCAACCACTTACACATTTTTTTGGTTTAGCCATTAATTTGGCACTAATCTATATGAATTGATAACATTATACACTGCTGATTTGCTATTAGCTATGAGTCTAAAAGTAAAATCAAGACTCCTCTTGCCTTGCAATCTTCGAAGCAGGCGTGAGAACTCGAAGCTCTTTTTCCATGCATACCGATCACCACGTGGGCTGGTTAAATGAATGAGTTTCATTTAGTGCTGGACTGCACTGAGCCCCAGTGTTTTCTGCGTGCGGACAGCATGATGGACAGCATGTGGATCAGAGGGCAGATCTGCGAGTGTGGTGGCCTTACGCCTGCTCTTGACCTTGACGTCCCGCTGGCCTGCTGGACCTGGTCCTGGGAAGCTAAAAGACTTTTTTTTTATCCACAAAAGAATGTAGAGGCTGTACCAGGCAAAGGGCATGGGCAGGAAAAGGGAATAAAAAAACAGCAGGCCCACACTATGACCCTGGGGAAAATGCACTCGGAGTATAGATCTGTTTTTGACTTATAGTGTATAGGAGACCAAGGTGAGAAGAGATCAGGTTTTAACAAGTGTGCCTTTCCAACCGGATTTATAGAACCAGCGGGAAAAAGATGAGGCAATGAGGTTCGAATCACTTCCCATCACCTGTTCAAATGCGTTTAATAATAAAAGATAGCACATGTGTAACACCCCCCACACCCTCCACCCCCACATCCCATAGGCTACCCTCTGCCCTTCCCTACTGATCCCCATCCTTCAGACCCCATCACCCTTCTGACACCCCACTCTACTGACCCCCCCATCCTACTGACCCCCATCCCACTGAGCCCCCCCCC
>JAOVVF010000051.1:5071561-5086667 GCA_028565595.1 Duopalatinus emarginatus
TCTGTCTGTCTGTCTGTCTGTCTGTCTGTCTGTCTGCTATTTCTTACTTCAATGCAGTTTTGCTCAGAAAGCCTCTGGATATATTAAGAACAATGGTTGGTTTTCATTTGTTTTAACTATAAAGTGTTTTAAGTAATTACCTCTATGTAAAGCAGCCGTTTGTCATACCGAGTGAAATATAATATAAATGCATTCGTCTATTTTACTCCTATATTATCACTCCAGATGGCGTGATTCAGCATGATTCTGCATAACTGCTCCAGCCCCACCCTCATCCACCAGCCAACGCTGAACTGGCGTATAACACAACACATCAAGTGTTTTTCTATTCGACTTCTCCTCATAGACTCACTGAGACAGAGCAGCATTTCTTTAATAGCTTTTAATAAATACACAAGCATTCCTGTCAGCATGCGAGTTACAGAGAGACGCTTTTCTAAAGCAGCCATCATAAGAGGTTCTGCTTCCTCCTCTGACCACAGAAACAGTGTGCACTACTGCCTTTAGGTGGGATTTTGTACAAGTATGCAACAAAGCCGACAATAACGATTAACGTTTAATACTGTAAAATCTTCATCCTTTCTGTATTGATGAAACCTATAAATTAGTGTTTAGTAGAAGAAAACTGAGAACGCTGGAACAAATACGGGTAAATAATACTAAAATATGATGTGGACTTTATTATGTCACTCCTGTTGATTAGGTTGTTGTTTAAGACACACTGCAAATCACATAATAACCATGAGATCTGACAACAAAATTGCGTTAATGGTAATTTATTGTTTCAGTGCATAGGGATTCTCCTATAGTATTTTTTTCCTACATGGTCCTCAGTGAGAGTTGCATACAGATCATGAGTTTGCAAGTGACGTATTTGTAAAGAACCACAAGACGTCCAATTAAACACTGCATTCAAGGTGGAAACAATTTGCATTTTTTTTTTTTTTTTCGGTTTTGTTTTTTTCTTAGTTTTTTTTTCACATAGCAGACATAGTCAGCATGTCACATTTCAAGTATCAGCACAACATTGCAACGAATGCAACACTTCTGGTACATCCATTACCAGAAAATATCTAAATTTGGTGTTTTTAAATCCATGCAAAATGCCGGTAAGATTCCCTTCAATCACAAGTAGCTTGCGTAAATATGCGTGTTTTAGCTCTAGTGCATTTTTTTTTTAGCTAGCTGAAGACACACAACACAGATGCACTCAACATACCAGGCAGATCACACCTTCCTGATGGCATTTGGTAATATAATGCCCTCGTAGCTGTTACAGTATCGCTAAAATGTCTACGTCTGTGGCCTCTCGAAGCCATTTGCCTAGCTAATACTCAAGTCTTGCGTTATGTCAAACACAATTTATAAAATGAGTCTATTTGGTAAGTACTGTATGTACAGAAGTAAGTATACAGAGCCATCACGTCTACTCGCAGGCATTTGCTTCTGTCCGACTAGATAAAATCAAAATGGCTATAGGAATGGTAAATACATAGCACCATTTTGTCGAATAAAAATAATAAAAAAAATTAATATCTTCTTAAAGGCAAAGAAAATGGTCAACTTTTGTATCTAGCTTAGTGTAAGTTTTCAGTAAGTGTTACCACATCTCTAAATGTCTAAAGCTGTTTCATTGCACTATAGCATACTGCTACTTTTTAATACATGCTCTTTGGTTAAAATACTTCAAAGGACTTTATTTTTTATAACTATTTTTTGGCAGTGTAAGAAAAGTAAAAACACACAATATGGCTAATAATGCACTTGCCTCTGACAAAACACACATTTTTAGGCACTTAATTAGCAAAAAAAAATTAAACAAACTAACAAAAAAGCTTTGTCAACACACACAATACTATGTACATACATGTAAAAAGTGTTATAAATAGGTTTTAAACCATAGATACTATATACATCTTCGAACAGTGACCGCATTGGTTGTTATATGTCTTTTCATGGTGGTGAATTCTGTACGATGTTGTACATTTTTTTTATTACATTATAAGATACGGACTGTTTAAACTTGTCTGCGGATGCGGTAGGCGTTTTCATTGATCTTAGATGTCTGGAGGTCAGGCATCAACGGGGCAAGCCCTGTTCATTCCCGTTTCCTCAAGATGGCGTAGATTAAGCCGCTGATGAGCGCCAGCGGGAAAGCAACCCAGGCCAGGATGTAGGCATAACCGTATGACTCGTTCGCGGGAACCCATGTGTGCTTCATGACCGTGTAGATGATCGCACCGCACATGACGAACAGACCTGATGGAGGAGAGAACACAGAAACAGCAAGTTTCACTACCGGTTTAATAGAGGTCACATGGTTGGTCATATGATTGGGCATATGAAGTGGCGAGGGAAGATGACTAATGCCATCCGTTCTCATTACTGTGCAACATTCCACATTAGTACCACACCTATCATACAATATAGAGTGGTTCACTAATGCTAATGAATAGTTTATAAGTCTATATGTTCTGTAGGTTTGTTATGTAGCTAAGTGGGAGACAAGTAGGTAAGATGACAGGTTGGAAAATGTACAAGGGGAAATTGGTAAGTTAGTTACATCTTTGGAAAAGTATGCCACAGCTAAAACTATAAACTATTGCAAAGTTGTTGGTTTTTTTTCTCTCACAAAAAGATTTCATGTAGAGCCTCTTTTAAGTAGACTGAACTTTTTGCTTATCCAAACCACACTTGAGTGTACATGGAATCATAGGTTCAATACAAAGGAAGAAAAAAATTCTGGAAGGATAGTCAGTAGGTATGAAGTTAAACCTAGATTTTTTTTTTTTTTACATACAATCCACAAAAGCTACAATTCATGAAAAGGTTCAATGTAGATCACTGTAGATTCGAGCAGGACCACTTCAGGAAGGCAGAACCTTTGTCCTTATAAAGGCCTGTGATCGCAGGTTGGATGGAATGTTCAGTATGTAGGTAGGTTGGGTGGATAGGTTCTGCTGGTAATTCATAGACGGTTGGTAATAGTTGGTTGGTTGGGTGGTAGTTTTTATACTCTTAAACTGCTTAGGGTAAGGCAGTAAAGTCTTCTTATGTATGTCCCACTGCAGCAAAGGTCTTACATTAGATCAGCAACAGATGATTTCTCCCTGAGTCCTTGTCTGATGGGATGCTATATTAGATTTGTTCCTAAAAATGACAACACCTAGAGCTTTAAATTGGGATTTGGTATGTCTGTTTTTCTGGAACCAATGAAACGGTTATTTAGCCGGACGCTTGGATTGATGGGATGTTATGGTAGTTCAGTGGTTAAGACACTGGACGTCTGATTAGAAGATCATGAGTTCAAATCCCATCCTTGGGTCCTTGAACAAGGACCTTAACCCTCAACTGCTCAGTTGTATAAAATTAGATAAACGTTCTATGGTTTGCCAAATGGCAAAAATTGCAAATGTTCTGGATGGTAAAAACCAATATGAATCCAAAGACCCTTGAAGGTAGGGCAGTGAGTAGTTAGGTGGGTATGCATTGACAAACAGGTAGGAAGATATGTGGGTATCAGATTCAATTGGTTCTGTGGATAAATACGATGGATGGTTGGTTGGTAAGATAGATGGGTTGAGTTGGAAAGATACTGGTATTGTTTTTGTTCAAACACAGACAGTGAATATTAATGGTGGACTGTACTAAACAACGCCAATAAAAGACTTAGCAAATTATTTATCCACTTTCTATAAAATAGTGGATAATTGTATAAAAGTGATGGCCAATTATTGCACTCTAAAATCGTGACATGATTTACATGACACAACATTTTACCCTAATGTCATGACAGCCTATTTAAGAACTTATTTTTTCTTCACTGGATCCAGGTTTTGCATGATAGCTTTACATGGATTTTCATGATGCAAACCCTCAAAGTGAAGAAAAACCTGTACACTAATCTCAGTGTGTGAGCCTCTACTGATACTGACATTTCCTGAAATGCCCTCAGCTGTACCAGACAAGGCAGTGCCCATTATATTTCTCAGTGGACAGAGGCATCACTGTCTTCATCCTCTTTTCAGGGAAATAACTCACATCCGCAGCATGATGAAGCACTTTCTGAGATCAGGCTCAGTCTGGCAGGACACGAGCCACCCCCAACGTGCCAGCCATGACATTTCAGTTTGTGTCTGTGCCTCTGTTTCTGGTGCCAATACGGTGGGCACCTGGAGATGCCAAGGTCCAAACGACCCACACCACTCCCCTCCTGACATTCAGCTAATTGCTAATGTGTGCCATTCTGTCCCATAAAAGCTTACATAGACATAATGTTTTCTTTTCTCAGAAAAGGCATCATGTAGAGTTCAGCAAATATATATTCAATTTAATAATGATCCTTCAGCACAGGTTCGTTAACAAGATACATCTGTTTTGAGTCTGAGTCAGTATTGACCTTGCCAAATTTATATCACTATACAAACTTATTTAATCTAAACTAACTTCCTCAGGATGTTGGCCTGTAATTGAACTGAAAGGGATTTAAGTGCAGTCTGCACATTCTAATGTATAACATAGTGCGACAGGACTAATTAGATTAATACAGCCTCAGCGAGTCTCAGGAGATGCCAAGGATATGCTTGGAAAAATTGATTTTCAGGTGTGTATGGATGGAGTAGGAATGGGAGAAGTAATTGATTTTTAGATGTAACATAATTCTCTGCTGATTCTAAAATTTATTTATAAAAACATCATAATCAGGCTTGTACAAGTTTTTTTTATTAAATGAAAACTAATGGAAATATAATGAGCATTTTTAATATTTAATTGTAAAATTTCAATTAATAATTTATGCCACGAATATATTTATTTTTATAAATTTGTAATCAAATCTGCCTTCTGATTTTATTATTATTATTATTATTATTATTATTATTATTATTATTATTAAATATTTTACAAAATATGTTATTATATTAAATATTTATATACAGTATTTTTACTTTAATAAAATATAAATAGATACAATGTTTAATAAAAATGTTATTGTTATTTTTTTTAATATTTAAAACATTTATTTATAAAAATAATTATATACAACAAATGTTTTGGAATTGGCATCCTGAAGAAACCTTAGTATTTAAGACTTTTTTTTTTTTTTTTACAATTTTAACAGGTCAACGAGGGCAGGATTTCCAGTATTAATTCCCGCTGTCATGACCATTATGTTTGGATCTGATGTAATTTCACTGTGTAACTGAATATGTCATGAGGAAATATATTCTCAAAGCACACTTCGATTAGCTACAAACGTCAATCCCCTAGTGGAGTATAACTTATATATGTTTTACATTGTGATCATAAACAAACTGGCGGTGGAGACACTTAATACAGAGTTTCAGCATAACCAACAAGCCATTCAGATTTAACGATACTCACAGGCGAAGATTTGGAAAGCTCCGGTGAGGAAGAAGCGTCCACCCTTCTGCAGTGTAAAGAGCTGGCAGAAAAACAGGAAGAGTGACAGGAAGCTGAAGATGATGGACAGGATCATGAGAGCCTGCACTGCCTGAATCCATACTGAAAGAAGAAGAAATTTAGAAACACCATTAGGACCGTCTTTTTTTGCAGAAAATATCTCAGGGACCTCACAGAAAGTTTGGTTTGACGTGTTTATGAATTGAGGACAGCGTGATTACATTACATGACATGTCATTACCGTACACTGAGAACGAATCCGTGATTCAAAACTGTAAGTTTAAATGTGCACATTGAACATGACCAGACCTCTCATGTATTTAAAACAGAGGCTACTAGAGACTAAATATTTTAAATATCAAACCACTTCAAGAAAAAAAATGAGACCAAATAAGCATGTTGAATCCATCAGAGACAAAATATGCTTGACAAATGTTTTCTAAAAGAGCTCAAAGTCTGTCAACCTGCCAAAAACTTTTACCGAAGCACTTCGCAAATAAGAATATCCTGTTCCTTCACGCACTTAAAATGATACCGGCTCTCTAAATATTGATCGTCTGCTCATCGTTGAGCCAGAGAAATATAAACGAGGCTCAGTAACCCTTCTCAGTACTTTGTCTTGATGGCTTTAAAAGCTCCACATCCCACCCATCTATCATTTAAACCATCCTGCATTAGATGCACAAGACATTTCTCATGAGGGAATGTATCTGGGTGTGTAGACTTGTCTTGCTTAGTGTTTCCTGAATTCCAGGAAATGCAGTCTGTTGTTGTTGTTCTGCTCAAAGTCTGTAATGTTAGCAACAGAGTCTCTGAACAGTTTTAAATCTCCCTTTAAGTCACATTCAGGTCAGTAGCCTGCGGTGTGGTACTTCTATGAAAATCCTTGTAACATTGGGACAAAACATGAAACCTAAAACTGTCCGCCTAAGTACCCAAACAACAGCCGGACTACACCCAAACATGCTAGCTAGACTGGTTTTAGCACAATGTACTGCTACTGTTAAACAGTAAACATGCATAATATTGCATTTTAAAAGCTAATTCAGTAGCTAGCGTAACCTGTCAGCGGGCTAAAGCTGATTAGTAATTAGCAAGATTAATGGCTAATGAGCTTTGCATGAATCAGCAGATAACATAGCCACCATTAGGCTTCATTTCACTACACGGCCACTTTTGTGAATGCGAATGAAACTAACTATGTGGTAGGACCACATTGTGGTAGGACCCAGACTTCTGATCTGTTGTAAAACTCTTCAGCACAGTAGTACAGTGACTGGTAACAGCGATAGGTACAGTGATAGCGGTCTGTTTTACTTGGTGGTTCTTGAGAAAACATGTCATCTGATAAAGATAAAGGCAAAGTTACATGTTGCCTATATTTCAACCCTTCGCAAGAAATTCAGGAAGTACATAATTGTGAAATGTCTCTATGGATGCTGTAGAAACTGCGCACATTCTGTAAGAACGTGTTGTGTGTCCGAATATGTAATGCAAAAGGTGCCCAGATGACGTACTGAATCAGCCATTCTGAAATATGTTCGATAATCTATTCCTTGGATTGTCAAGACGTTTGAAACTGAAGACGAAAAATATCAGACAGCCCAAGTACAAGTACAAGTCCAAGTAATGACAGACACATTTTGTCTAATTGTAAAATGATCACTGTCACGTGACGTTGGTCAGATAGAGGATGTAGTACGTTTGAGACTGAGTGCATACTGCACTCAGGTACTAGCACGTACAGTTCAATATACCATTTCGGATGTAGCCTACATCTACATGTCTTGAGGCCAATATATATATATATATATATATATATATATGCCACACTGTTTTCCTGATCAATGTATTTGCATATTAAGGCATGACAATGTTTGGCTGTAATATTTTGTGATATTCCCTGTTTGGTTGATTCTTCTGAAAACCTTCTCCATGTCTTGGACTCTTGGACTTGTTCCAGTTGTACCCTCCTTGCTGTAATTCCAAAACCAGTTTTAAACAAAGGAGAACTACTTTCCATTTTAAGTCTCGAATGTGCCTTTTTTTTTGCCATTGTCACCTTCAGCTTGCTCACTAAGCGTCTAGACAAGAATTTCTGGCAAACAGCCAACAGATATTAATCAAAGTGCTATAAAATAAATTGAATTGGTCGGCTAGGAATATAAGTAAGCCATACTGAATATAAACTATGTCATTATTAGGACTAGATCCTTGCCTTTATCTGAAAGGGCAAGAGTTTTTCTATTTGTCCTTTCTATACAAGTACTTGGCTGTGGTATGCAGTATGTGGATACTTTTTAGCATGTCTATTTCTTGTCTAAGGGTCATGCATGCAGTTTCAGGTTTCTGCATCTCTGTTTCACTCTCGTTCCGCTGTGTACGAGTTCTCCTTTTGGCCACTGGCATGCCAGGATACTAACGCCTCTCCTAATGCGAGATAGGGCATCTTCTGCATAGCCAGAAACCTGTTTGGTGCAGAAAGAGATCCAAAGATTAAGGATTTTGCTTTCAGTTTATAGAAATCTCTCGGGTTTGTGTCTACTATTCACGATACGAATGATTATTTTCAGTGTATTTAAGGCTTCTGTTCCAACAGGCGTTAAAGGAAACCAGTCGAACACATGACAGAGAGAGTATTGATTTTATATATATGTGTGTCAACATAAATAAAAGAAACGATAATGCAGTATGGGTTTGGAGCAATACCAGCAGACTGAGACCTCTGACAGGATTTAGATCAGAGCAAATGCAATATAGAACCATCATCTAAAAATAACAGCTATTTCTCCAAAAGCAAAATAACCTTGTTAGTACTGACCTGAATGATCCCTGTTTCAGTCTCTACTCATGACATACAACAATAGACAGGAGGTTTTAACATGCATGGAATATTAAAGGGGCAGATTGTCATTTTGTTTTAGAAGTCTCTGTTGCCTGTATGGTAGATTGCCTGAACTGACCACACCCCATGTAATGAAACTGTACATTCCTTAATGTTGTGATTTGGCGCTTAAAAAAACACCTTTGAATTTATTCTTGTACAACAGACAAGTGTGTGTTTGGGTGTGTGCAAATATACCGCAATGATTTACAAACTGATCACCCTTCTACGATGATGGGATCTATTATGAGGCTGGTTCTTCTACAGGGTTCCTCCTGTCTTGTTTATAAGGGACTAAATCTACAACCAGATTCCTGTATTAAAAATCACAATTCAAATACATTTAAATTCAATTGAACTGAGTAGTTTGTTTCTTGGGTGGCACTATGGTAGCACTGACAAGAGCTAACAAGAAGGGCCTGGGGTCGGTTTCTGAACAAGTGGCCACATTCCTTTCAGTGGGGAGTTTGCACGTTCTCCCCGTGTCTATGTGGGTTCCCTCTGGGAGTGCTAGTTTCCTCCCACAGTCCAAAGACATGCTTTTAGGTGAACTGGAGATACTAAACTGCCCCTATATGTAACTCTGTGTGTGTGTGTCTGTGTATGTACACTGTAATGGACTGGTGACATGTCCAAGGTGTTTCCCAGCTTTGTGTACGGTGAGCGCTGGGATACACACCGGCACCATCCAGAACGCAGTAAGGATAAGTGGTGTAGAAAATGAGATTGAGTTTGTCACATATATGTAATGGTGCATTAAATACCACACCCTAGAGACAGGGCACTTTCCCTTTTATAAGCCATCTAATCTATTGGGAATAATGACAAGATCCAAATTAGCCACAGCTCTGTTTGTGTTCATTCAGGTTTTACGTTCTAAAAATAAACATGAACTTCATTCAACTATGCACTGAAGTAAACAGCTTGATCAGCTCTTCCTTCCCAGTATCCACTACAGTGCCCATGAACTCCTGACACTTGCCGTTTCCTGATATTTACACTTACATTATGATTACAATGCCTTATACCAACATACACATGCGCACACGCCCAAACACACACACCCACACACACGCACACACACACGAACACACACACACGCACACACACACGAACACACACACACGCACACACACACACGAACACACACACGAACACACACACACGCACACAAACAGTGCAGATACAGTTCTTCACCCAAGGCCTATTTAATTAACAGGGTTACATTAGTTCCTCCACAGACAGAGACAGCACATATCCTCCATTGCTCATGGTAATGTTATAACAAACAGTGATGATGCCTGGATTACTAACTACACACAGCAAAGAAGAAGAAGAGGCCTAAATAAAGCACTCGGGCGTCTAATGGCCTCGCCCAGGAGTCACGTGACAGACCTGTGAGCACTCAACAAACAAATGCAGCCGCACATGCAGGTTCGGCTTCGTTACAAAAACACAGTGCCTACTGAAACCAATACGTCATCCAAAACATCAGACTAGGAACCTAACCAGTAATTCAACCTAGGTGTTAAAAGGAGATAAAGCACGTGTATGGGAACTTGTCCGTCACATTATAACACACTATTACACAGAACCAGAAAAAGGAGAAAAAAAGTCCTGCGCCCAGTCTTTTGCTTTATGAATGAATAATTTAAGGCATGTTTACTGTGTATGGCTTTGACTTGGGTGTGTCATGTATGAGTGGTTCATACAGCAGCAGCATACTGCTTTTATATATTCTCGATCACTACATGCATTACAAACAGGAGTAGATGTCTATAGATCAGGATTATCCTGACAAAGTTCATGTAAAGATCCAGGTACATAAATTCCTGGGCGGCAAAAATCCAGAAAAGCATCTCGTCTGACACAGTTATCTTTAAATGCCTAACTATCAGCTTATTTACTAGGATGATGCAATGTTTTGACTAGCACCACTGCCTCTGAAAAGACAGCACACAAATCTTTATACAGTCTGCTTTCACAGTCAATTATTTGTAATTCCTGTCGTCACTTAATATGCAGACCAGGCGCAGTAAATCAAATCAAAACATGAGCTTTTTTGAAGTCATGTATCAAGCCCTGTAATCTAGTCTCTGGTCCAGTGAGCCGGTTTTCAAGGTAAGTTTTTGATTTTAGTGAATAGGTCAATAGGTTATTATTGGATAAGATCATGTTTAGGTATCTGAAGTTGCTGAATCTTTTCAATTGTTGTCACTTTTTGCCTTTACAACTTAGATATACCTCTGGTATCTTTTTTTTTTTATATAAAATAATTACAAATGGAAGTTTGTAAAATGCCAACCAACAGGTTTTGTATAATTATTGTATTTAATTATACATATATAAATTACACAATAAATTATTTAATAATTAATTTAATTACTTTTATTAAAAGTAATAAAATAAAATTACTTTTAATAACATTTTATTTAATAAGTACTTGTAAATTAATTGTTTTGTTTTTTTAATGAATTTAATTATTTATTATTAAGACAGCTTAAACTATTTTTTTTCTAAAACTTTCTCGTTTTGATGTATAAATTTACTTCTTTATTAAGTGCCGCATTTATTAGTATTATGTAGTTTCCATTAAAATGCTTGGTAGTGATTATATTTTAAACTGTGTGAAATACTAAAATCTGTCATTTTGTGCCGAGGATGCATCTGAATTGAAACAAAATGGAGACCACAGTGTGTCCCTCCTACAGATGCAGCCAATTAAAACTATGTTTGTGAGATCAGTGTCACAAAAGCTGATTAAACTAATAAATTATACGCCCGTTAGTATGTCTGCACTAGACACAGCATCTCTCTGATCTTTTATTATGAACCACCAGTACTATCTAAATATGACCCTTGGGTGTGACCCAACCCAGAGGCAAGCTATGTATAACACAGACTAGCCAGAGGATCTCCCAGCACCTTACTCTCACTCTCACACACACACACGACCAGATAGCTGTCTAAATTTAAGCTGTTCTACATACTCGACCTGTGCCCCACCCTGTGCCATCACTTTAGTTTGCCATCTTCACTCCCAAACAAGGGTTTCGAGCTCAGCCTGGACCCGGAGACTATTTATACTGCTGAGATGAGCTGCTAGAGCCGGGGGGGATCTCGCGTCCCACTCGAGTCGCGTATCTGCATTCTCGCCCCTAGATGGCAGTAGAAAGGGGCAGTGGAGCTCACGGTCACGCCTATGTGAGTGTGGTAAGGATTTTTCAGAGGGTCAGTTATGAGCAGGACAGACATCGTAGGCCTTTTAAACCTTGTGTAAAGTACACAAGCACATCTGTGCAGATGAAGGACATGGGCAGATGACAGCCTTGAAATAAACCTTGTCACGCCCATTCAGCACCCTGAGCACGTCGGACCTCTAATCACATCTCTAAGAGCGTTAAACCCTGATGTGAAATCCTATAGGTATTTTGACCATATCTCTTAGCAGCTAGAAAGCAATGTCATCATGGAACCATTCATTTTGTACCAAAAGTCAAACAGATATTCTGCAAATGCAACCTTGAGTGATATATATTTACGCCATGCCACACCTTAGCCCTCCCTTTGCCTCTCCATGGCTAAAATCCTGGTGCATATCGATTTCCAAGTATCACCCTGTGCAGTATTCTAGTGACACAAATGATAAACAAAAAAATGTTTCCTACCTCCAGTGTCACTACCATGGCATTCGTACAATCCGATGGAGCTGCAGTTTTGCCACAGGTCTGAGGTACTGATAGAAGTTACAGTCCAAGACTGTGGAAATAAAAACACAGAGTCTCAACAAGGAGCTTTTATTAAAAATAATAATAATAACATAATGATGATGATGATGATAATAACCAAGAGCATAATACTCACACTGGCTATAGTGGAGACGAGAAGCAGTACCAGAACTGCGATGTGCAGGAATACGATGCCACAAAGGAGGATCAGCATGTTTCCACTGCTGGATTTCTGCACACACAAAAACTCACACTTTTACTGTACATTTTACAGATTGTTGGCTTCCCAGGGTTCTACGATAATGCAGCACCTGTGGATTCCACTAGCCTGGGGAAATGGTGGACCTTTTATGTGCACACAATCACCAGAAAAACTTTTATCCTAAGAAAATAATGTAGAAATGACATAATAATAATAATAATAATAATAATAATAATAAAATAAGTAAGCAAGAAAATAAAATAGATAGATAGATAGATAGATAGACAGTATTCTTGTTGATGAATTAATGAATACAATAATCATGTATTCCCAATAAAAGGCATATGAGCATTGCAATATTTTTATTTATTTATTTGTATGCTCAACAGTTGGGACTGTTTACTGAGACTATTAATTTTCCTATCCATCTCATTTATCTGAAAATGATTAGAATATAACATTAATAACAAACATTAAAAGGTATATTTGCTTGTGCGTAATGACGCAGGAGGGGGAAACCAAATAGTTACTAAATATTTAATATTGCAATCAATTGTTTATTGTTTGTATCATGTTGTCCTGACAAAATACTACATTTAATAAACATAACGCTCACTGGGGATGTTAATAGACACATGAAAACACCCAGAAAGTCAAACAACTCAAACAGTATGTAAGGTGCGTAAAGATGCGCAACACGGCGCGCCTTCTGATTTACGCACCAACCAAGTCGCAAACCCAGCAATTACTCCACAATAATACCATCAGCAATAATAATAACCATTTATATTAAGATAAAGTCCAACTTACGGGCATCAACGTGAAAGATAAATCCAGGAAGAATTATTCAGGACGAGAAGTTGTTAAACGCAGCGCCGGCGGCGGAACAGACAGAGCAGAGAGAGAGAGACGGAGTGAGAGACAGAGGGACAAGATCACGGCGTTACTCCGCAAGTCCGACACCAAGACAGAGAGACTAGAACGGATTGAAACGCAGCGCTGAGGTTTTAAACTCTTTCAGTCTACACCAGGCCAACGCCCTCCGAGACACGTGACGTCACTGCAAGGGTGCGTCCCAAATCACACTCTCTGTTCCTGTTGACTCCCAGAGGCAGGGTTTCCCAAATTCCTGTCCTTGGGAAGACTGCAGAGTTTGGTGGCTTAACTTAAAGACCCCTCAGTAAAAGTTCACGACCTGCTCCAGTGCTAGTGCCACTGCCACAGTGCCAGGGAAATCAGGAAACATTTAGTATAAATCTTATTATTATTATTATAAAAAAAAAAAAGGAACCACGTGGATCAGTCTGCATACTAAGCAATAAATATTTGCATACAGGATTTTTTCAGCTACCAGCTGTCAAAACACAGGCCGAGCTGCCAAGTACTGGGAGAAAGCAAACAGGATCTGTATAGAACCTACAGCACAGACACATTCATTCACTTAATCGTTTATTCATTCGCTTATTTACTCATCTTCCGTAAACGCTTTATCTTGATCAGAGTCATGGCAGATCCGGAGTGAACAGTAAATGCAATGTCGGATTAAATCATAGACAGGAGCCCAGGCTCTTCCCGTCACGAGTTATTTTAAAGGTAATAACAGTATGGCAGAAAATCTTAATCGGTAATGCATCCATTTGGTTAAATAATAAAATAAAATGGATAATTACCTACTAGCTGGTAAAAATAGGGTCATTTCTATGTTTTCAGGGTCCCATGTTCCCTAAATTTACGTGGTACATAATGGGAACATGACAAAAGGTCCTGTGTTTCCTAGGTATACATACAATATATTCTCTCCCAGGATTCTGGGGAAAGTGTTGAATTAGGGTTAGGGTTAGGACCCTGGATTATAGTTAGGGTAGGGACCCATGGTTAGGGTTAGGATTAGCATTGTGACCCTGGTATAAGTATGGGACCCTGGGTTTGGGTTAGCTGCTCAAACTGGTAGACTGTTTTAATACGAGTGTATCCAGGGTTCTAGGTTACTAAGGTCCCAACCCTGACCCAGGATCACAACCATTTTACTTTAACCCTAACCCAAACCCAGGCTCTCAGTCTTCTAACAATATCTAAATGATAAAACGTTTTTTTCCGGATGAACCCAACAAACAAAATCTTCAGAATCAGACATGCGTACATTAATATGGCCTCATTAATAAATTAAGTAATACTTTTAACTGTGTTTTAACATAAAAGCTGTCACCTAGTAATAATACTACTGATGACAGTAATGATGGAAATAATACTACTAGTAAAGACAGACGTTCTGCAGAGGTCACACCTTCCTGAAGCACTAGTATTATGGGATAATACGAACAGTGCTAAGTGCTGTTTTGGCAGACTATTTAGAGTAGAAGGGGTAATTTCAGATGCAGCCAGACCTTCTACAATTATGTCCCAGGCACACATAGTGAGTAATGGTTCAGGAAAACCACAGTTCGCTTAGTCATGAGTCGCAGTGTTTATGCGTGCTGTCATGGAGCATGACTGGTTCTCATGGCAACCGAGAGCGGAAAAGCAAATGACCACTATACTTAAGGAATTTTATCTCTGTTTTTAATTTGATTGGAACATCTCGTATATGTAGGGTATATCGTATATGTACGATATCTCTCCGGGGAGAACACGATAGAGACCCTAAATTATTACAGTGGATAAAAAATAAGTGTGTAGAACTACATGGACCAGTGGTTGAAATATGTATGTTGAAATATTGCACATTGAGAAATAAAGGGCATTATGTTGTTTTGACCTCAGTTCATTTCATTCTTTGGTTGTCTGGGAAATGAGACACAAACATAAGGATGTGAGGGAGGGAATCCCTCAGTAGATGCATGCATGAGTCATGGTAGGCGTATGTGTTTGTGT
>JAOVVF010000051.1:5096459-5116479 GCA_028565595.1 Duopalatinus emarginatus
AAAAAAAAAAGTCTTTATTTTAATCATCTCTGTGTTGATTTAATGGTCTTGGATAATTGTCTTGTTTAAGAATCCATCCAAATATGTGCCTTAACCATAACCATATTTTAGGATAATATTATTAATATTATAAAATAGCATTTTTTTTGCACATAATTTACACTGGGTTTGGCTTTAAGCTTTAACTCATATGCAGGCCAGTTTGTCAGTAAACATGCTGATGGTGCTGTTACTCATCCAAAAGCAATTTGTGATTCCAGCTGTAGCTTACATTACATTTTGGGGGTTGTTCTTTTTTTTTTTTTTTTTTTTTTCCCCAAGTAACCGTTCCAAACAGACTTTTATTTATGTAGCAGCTTCTGACATTATTTTGAAGAGTGCCAAAACTTATGGATTTGACTGTTATATAAAACAAGCAAATGATTCAGCTTTTTACATGAATCATGAGGTTTTGTATGTATTTTTGGAAGCAGCTCATGAAACATATTTAAATATGGAGAAGTTGAATTTATATCATTTGGAATCAACATGCTTTATTGCCTTCATTGTCCTGTGGTATAGGAGTCTTTTCAGGTCCCTTCAAAACCGTAATTCAGGCCTGTAATTCGCACCCTGTAGGAACTCGTGTAACATTTGATAATGTGTAAAAGCTTTTTGGTACACTAAGCTTCCCATTCTTGAGCAGTGCCTCATATTTCCTGTGGTTTCCCTGGAGAAGGAACTATAAATACACACAGAAGGAGGGTATAAAAACCCCTTGAATCATCCGAGACTGTGATTCAGCAGAAGACAAACATCAGACACAGTGCTCTCTAAAACTTAAAAAAGAGGATTTATAAGAACAGTAACCAAATCACGTGAATTTCCGAGAGATCCTGGATTGTTCCATTCTTTGTGGACGTTTCTTCAGACATGTGGTACCACGTGCTGGCATTTCTGTGCCAGAAATGCCCTCTTATTGTTCTGCTGTGGATAAATATCCCACATGAATGCCTACAATTTCAGCCGTACTGTCTACAAGCCTGAGAATTCTCACAACGTCTCGCTTATCTCCAACAATGATACACAACATCATGGTTCTAGTTGGATGAATTGATGTCCTGTATGACTGAGATTGCAGGATAAAGAAGGGGTGCAGTTGGAGTTCCTGCTGTTTTTAATATAGTGAGATTTTGTTTGGTTGCTGTTAGGATGATGGACAGATCACCGTTGGAGCTTCTTATCAGTGCTGCTTCAGACTTCCTGTTTTTTTTTTTTTAACTGTCTTGTGGCTATGAGGCCAAGTTTGTAAACTTTCATGAACTGGAAGGGTCTGTGTTTTTATATGTACAGTGAAAAAAAAACCTCACTGCTTCAGTACAATAATACATTTTTTTTAATTTTAATATTTTAATGTAATATTCTGGCAGTTTATTATTATTATTATTATTATTATTTGTCACTCAGAAATCCTTCCTGTTATCATTAGGCCCCCATGGAGCCCAAACGAAAAAGCACATGTGCAATTGTGACATCTTGCATGATCTAAAAAAGGCTTATATAGTATACATGTCTTCTATGCTTAGCCATGCTCTGGGGGGAATAAAACAAAGAGAATAAACAGATACATTTAAAGTGTCCGTTTAATGTGTTTAATATAATCTATCACTCAATCACTTATTATCTAAGCTGCTTATACTACTACTGGGTCACGAGTGGTGCTGGAATCTATTGCAGAGCACCCCAGACAGGTCACCAGTCATTCACAGGGCAGACACTCAGACAAATACATTCACACACACACACACACATGCACACACACACACCTGGGGTAATTTAGTATTTGAAATGCACCAGACTAAGTATTGAAGAAAGTGGGAAGAAACCTGGAGCTCCCAAAGAAAAACACAGGAAGAAATTACAAACTCTGTATAAACCCTGTCGGGCCATCCAGGGAACCAAACACAGCCCCTCTAGGTAAAGGTTAGAGTTAGAAATGACAGTGGCACTCATTGAACCACTGTGGATGGACACATTCATTTACATCAATCGATTGTACAAAGGGAACCTTAGGAAAAAGTAAGCCAAGCTTATATTTGAACCTGTGTGGAAAACATGCAAACTCCACACAGAAAGGACTCTATGGTCACTATGGCCAGGAAATCAAGTCCAGACCCTCTAGCTGTAAGGCCCAATGGTATTTTTATTGTTTTCCACCAACAAAATACATTAGCTCCAACATGATATAGACATAGCACAAAAAGTGAGGAAATTTGTGTTAGATTATTTCTTTGTTGAAATTATGCTTTCTGGCAATAAATCTTATACCATCTTATACTATTTCCCTTTTAGATGGTCCCACAATAAGAAACATGCATTTGTGGGATAAGCAGCAGAGCTGATAATGTGGGTTGTGCCCAGAAAAAAATTGTCAAATCTTCTCTGCCATTGCCAAACAGCTCATTCTGCCATTGACTCGCTTGGTGTTTGGTGGACTGGATGATTGAAGTTTGACGAAACAAGACATATTGGCAATTTAACAATTTATACAGTTAACAAACAGTTGGATGATAAGGTTAAAGTGTGGAAAACTTTTTGTGCTATGTAATAGATTTCCAGCTACTGAGGTTTGGAGGGTTCGATTGATTTCATTAAACATTGAATAGGTGAATAACAAAGAAACGTAATAATAAATAACATAACTTTGAGCTTTGTCAGTAGGAAGTTATGATTTCCACTTCTGAAAGAAAGCCCTCATGGATTTGCCTCACAGACCCCACTTACATGTAACATTACTTGAGACTGTAAAAATATACTAAATACTTCATGTACTCAATTATTAAACCTCTATTATGAAACACATTTAATACTAGAGGTTGTATTTAATAAAACTGATACAGCGGTTGCCTTGAAAGTGAAAGCTCACAGTGTTGAGCTACAGAGGCATTTTGAGGAACTGCACTACCACTTTGAGGAAGACATGGGTTAGTAATGGTACGATAGGAGACTTTGTGATAAGTTTTATGATAACTCATTGATAATGTACTTCACCTGTGATAATGCAGAACAAATGACTATTGAGAGCCACTGCCTGCAAAAGGAATATTTTATTGCTGTCATATATTTTTTAATTATGCTAATAAAAAAAAAGAAAGCCAGCCAATGCTAGTAATGGAGTAGTTTTAATTCCTATCGTATTACTTTCATAAAAGGTTATGGTTTGGATAATCATCATCAACATGGAGAACAAATTAGTTCATTGACAAACTCAAATTGTGGAAGAAACATTTTTTGATAATGTGTATCGTGACTGTGCTAAGAAGAACTAAGAAACACAACAGGAACTGAAATTTAATCCAGTGAATATTATTAGGTTGTGGTAAATTGTCAGCAGCGTGTTGGCACGCTCTTGTATAGGCGCTGTAAGTATTGCGTTTCCACAGCTTTAAGTGTTAATGAGTGGTTAATGAGTAATGCCTCACACCTGAGCATTGTTAGTGTTAGCCTACTTATGTGCTAGTTTTTCCTCAGGACTCTTTTAGAGAGGTAGAGATTGATGTGGTGTTTAGGGGGAAAAAAGAAAAAAAAAGAAAAAAGAAAAAAAAACAACACAGACTTTCTATTTTATAGATCTGCTCAGTTACAAATTCTTAAATGAAAATAGTATTTCTTATACCCATATGTTTAGGTCTGTGCTCAGTTAAGTCTCTCTCAACAGAACATCATTTCTCAGTGTTTTTCATTATTAAATAATTTAATTTTGAAATCACGTGCAATCACATGTATTAGTATTAGTTGTGTTGTGACTTCTTGTTTGTGTAGCTCTGCTCATTCATATCCATCTGCATGATACAAGTCATCCAGGCAACAATGTTAATTCAGTTATCAGAGTGGTTCCATTAATGGTGAAGTACAAGGACATTGTTCAAAAATACATTTGATTCATTGGATGATGAAATTAAAACTGCTTCTCAGATGAATCCTGACCTTGTCAGATCAACTAATTCCACATCATATGACCAATGCACGAGGTTCGGTAAACAAGCCAATTCAGCCTGTGATTGATTGAATAACGTAAANNNACAGCACCACTAAGAGCACATTCAGCAAAGCTATTCAGCTCACAGTGCAGCGTGTGTGTGTATGTATATGTATATATATATATATATATATATATATATCAATCATCTGTACACTCTATTCAAACGGATGCTCTCGCAAAGCATCACATTTCAGGCTAGTAACATTGTCAATGCCATCGTGCTGGTCATCTTGTTGTATTGCTGACTAGCCAAGCCGAATCTTGCATGACTGTGTCAGACTGCTGCACTGCATTCTGGGACTTATATATTGTATTTCTCAATTGTATGACAATTATTGTGAGCAATAATCTTTTTGTCTGTAATGATTATTGACATAGTGCCAGCAATCATTATTATAATTATTTTAGACAATATTTAATTTGTTAATAATATGAGCATGTTGCTGGTAAACGATAAGGAGGGAGCTTATAACAAAAAATGACTAGTACTTATCTTTGGGATTATTAAAATTTTTCCCATTGCACCTCTGACAGTGTGCCACAGGGCTTATAAAGGACAAAGCAACAAACTAGTACTAGAATTCTAGTTTTGATTACACTTTGTATGTAAGAACAGGCTCCAGCTCTGTTAAAAATAAACCATGGATATGTGAAGACTGCAGCGAGGATTCCAGAGGCGACCAGGGTCGAGAGCAGGGGCGAAGGCTAGCTATTTATGTACTCTTCATTATATGTTTTGCAGGGAAAAGAGAAACATGCACGCATCTCCGCGTAAAACACACCGGCTATGTTGACTTCATGAGACGAGCCTGGTCTTACTATGCATCTCTCAGCACGTCTAATTATGAAGTGGTGAGATGCTTTGATGTGCACGACACGTGACGCAAGAGCAGAGGCAGTGCAAGTCTGGAATGTGCCGCTGTGGGATGGAGAGATAGCAGAGAGAAGGAGGCAGACTGTAGTCAGGGGGAAAAAAAAGAACAAAGACCCATCTTCTTTCTTAGATCTTCATTATAGCTTGTATAATAGAATCACTTGACTTATTCTGTGAATCTCTGCTGTGGGACACGTTTAAGCACTGTCATGCAGTAAACAACATTAAAACATGAAGCCTGAGTTTCTTTCTTCTTTAATGTTCACAAATTAAGGAAACAAGCAAGTGGAAATTGAAAATGTACACAAAAGTTCTCTTTCCCCAGATGCAATCAGACAAATCTGATTTGGCTTCCCTACTTTAGTTTTATTTTATTTACTTTTATTTATTTATTTTAATAAACGCATCCATTATGGCATTTTTTTTTATTTATTCAAACAAGTAAACCACCATTATACTGACCTTGAATATATCATTTTGTCATGTAATACTTTTTATTCTTTTTATTATTTTTTTTTTGTTGTATTTAATTTCATTTTGTTTAAAATGACCTTATTTTATTGTACATGACTTTGGCTGACATTAGCTGTATTAATAAGAAAAATAGAAATGTCTGAAGTTTACTTATGTCACAGCTCCCTTCGCATCTATCAGCGAGCCACCCGTCAGCACTGATTCTCACCCAGACTCCATTTCCCATAGTCCCACACAGGATCACATGGTCCACTCCACCAATCACACCTGCTCAGGGTCAATAGAATTCTAGATCACATGACTCCACTACCTCCTATATAAGACTGGTCTGTTTTACTTAGCGAAGTATTGCCACTATTTTTCAAAGCGTACCAAGCTGTTAGTCATTAATTATCTGTCTCTTGGTGTTTGACCCTTTTTTTTCTTTTTGACTGTTTTCGGATCGCCCCATATATCGTCTTGTCTTCCTGGTTTTTGGTCTGATTTGTCTGTTATTTGACCATTCTCTAGCCTGGTGTTTTCTGCCCAGTTAACATACTCTCTGGATTTTGACCCCAGCATGCTCTTTGAATTCATTTAGCCCTCTCTTCTTTTTATTAAAAACCCTAAACGTATTTGCATACCTGCATGTGTCTGCCTTCTTTGGACCGTTACAACTTATTTAACTTTGCAATGTGTAAAGTCAAGACTAAATATATGTTCCTTGTTTAAAACACAACAGATGTTTTAAAGAATGAAAAAAAAGAATGTCCTTAAAATAAATGACCATCAAATAAATTTGATAGGTTAATCCATATATATACCCATTTCAGTTATATGAACACCAGTCAATTGAATTTCCCTCTGGGATTAATAAATAATCCATCCATTCATCCATCCATTCGTCTATCTAAATTGTTTAAGGTTGGTAAATCTGCTTATCCTTAAATATGCACAGGTTTAGCAGTTTTTTATAGGATGCAAACATTTTTCTGAAGTAAGTGTATATTTTTCACAGGTAAATGCTTACAAACAATTTATGAATAAGCCTATTTACACCAATCAGCCATAAAAAGCACAATCAGTTTTCAAATGTCATGTGTTGGGAAATAGGCAAGAAAATAATTTTGTGCAATTTTGACGAATTGTAATAATTGGATTACTGGCTCCGAGCATCTCCAGAATGTCAGGAAATCTGGGGTGTTCCTAGTATGCCTAATATATCCTAGTATACTATGTAACCAGTGATCTGACAACAGAATCATAGGTGCCAAAGACTCACTGATGTGTATGGGGAGTAAAGGTTAAACCATCTGCTCTGATTCCACAGAAGGACCTGTAGCTAACATCTTGGTGCCAGATACCACAGCACACCTTCAGAGGTCCTGCAGAGTTCACGCCTTGATGGGTGATGCTGTTTTGGCAGCTGTTTAGGCAGGAGGTTTTAATGTTATGGCTGATCTGTAAATACCCAACTTGATAAATGAAGCTCTTTGAGAAGAACCTGTGGGCGTTCTGCTGTGTTGAGATAACAAATAAGGAGTTTTTACATTACAGACAAAATTGATAAAAACCTGTAAGAGTAAAAGAGATAAATGGGGGGAATGCACATGTCAATATAAAGTTTTTCTGCTTTGAGTCTTCTGCTGTTGCAGCCACTAGAACCACAGTGTGAATGTGAAAAAAGTATGGCAGTGACTCAGTATGCAAACTTAAGAAACTTTCTGAATGATTCAATTGACCGAATCTATGGTGCTCGTTAGATAAAATCTCTTTGAAGTCAGACAAGACTAAGACCAAACCCTTTCATTGTAAAAGCAATAAAAACATGAAGAGACACAATTCTATGTGGCAAACAATGAGTCGTATTTTAAAGGTCAGAATAGGTAAGGAGTTTTATAGGCAATTTTATGTGTAAAGATTCAATGAAAATCAACAAATGTCTTTTCTAGGGGTGGCACCTAATTTGCTTGTTATTTTAAATCTTATTTCTTATTATTTTCTTTGTTTGGATAAGTTTCGATTTTGTTCAATTCATATTTGTAACGAAGGTAAAAATACTAACACAAAACAGGGGCGTGTGTAAACTTAGGTGTAACTCGGAAGCCATTTTATTGCTTCATTAAAAAGCATGCTACTGTTTACTCACCAAGAATAAAGCGACAATAACTAAAGGGGAGGAATAGGATAAGAGATTACACTGTTAGTCACTGCATGTAAAAAAATGTTTTGCGATCTGGTGACTTTCTGTACTAAATATGTCTCTCCATCTCAAACCTCAGATAATTGTTTTAGAGGTTCGGAGAAAAAGTTTTCTAGTCTCACCACTAATCATAAAGATTGGTATGATCACTAAAAAGATAAAGATCACTAATTGGTATTGTTCCCAATGACCAATCACCAATTACCATTGTAAACCATTGTTTACAAGATCCAATTACTGATCACCATCGGCCCCAATGATCAGTAATCAATTACTATGGTTCCCAATGACAAATCACCAATTACCATTTTTTTTAAAGACCATTGGTTCGCCATCGGTTTCCAGCAAGAAATCGCTGATCACTATTGCTTGTCACACTTATTTGTTCATTACATAATATTGCCATTATTACTTGTTTGCCTTATTGCTTACTACCTTAGATAGTACCTGCAAGCTTGAATGGAACTATAGATTCTGCTTTGTAAATTGTACTTTGTTTTAGCATGACCATAACAACTCTTTTCTGTCTAAACTGGTATTTTCCATTCTGATAAAATTTATTTAATTCAAAGTGTCCTCAGAAAACCTCCATCATGTAATATGTTACAAATGAACATTAAAATCAGGAAATCAGTGATGTCATCTAGTAATGTTCTGAACACACCTTAGCCAGAAAAGAACTGGCAGCACTGACTAGATATGTGTCACAAGTCACAAGTAGGTGTTTAAAAAAACGACATATGTTTTAGATTGCACTGCTCCTCCTCAAACACACGTCAGCTGAAACATCTGCTTCTCTGATGACATCTGAGATGTTCTTCTGTGGGATCTTGACTGCACACTGAGAAAATTGAGACACTTGCTAGGTTTAAATAGCTTTTATTGGAAAGAATGAAGATTGAAAGAGGTATTGATTTTAAACTTGTGCATTTTTCCCAAGTATGTGTTGCTAATAAACTAGCCAGTCAGGTTTATATACCAGCAGGAGGAACTAATACAAGATAAGCATTAAGTGTGTTTATTAAGAGCATGTTGAGAGTCCAGTTATGTTGCTACTTCTGGGTATTTCTGGGCTTTCTTTTGTAAAACATCAGCCCTACAAGTGAGGATTAGCACCGGCATTATCACATGTTTACAGAGCATTAGAAAAGCAAACATCTTAGTTTTACACCAGTGCACAGTCGAGTGATTTTGATAATGGCCAGGGAAAGCCAATGTAAATTTATATCTATTCAATTGTATATTGGGTTTGCATATTTTTAGCCCTTTGGATATGACATGCTAAAATTTTGAGCTATGACTTTGACAGATATATGACAGATAAAATCTTTTCTTTATGAATCTTTATATGTAAAAAGATTTGTAATGTGTATAATATAATACGTATTATATTAAAGCTGCAAACAGGTATAAGACATTCTTTATATTCTTTTTAAAGGAAAATTAATTACAGCCCCTCAGTTTCATTAGCCATTACCAAATTAGCGGAAATCTTGAGTATAGAAAATTGCTGCTGTATTTCAATAAAAAGAAAGACTGGACTTTAAGTATATCCCACCAGACGTGGGGTGCTGGGAAAACTCTTTCTCATGCTCATGCATTTCTCCTGATCCAGGAAGAGTGAGTTGGCCTTGATGGAAAGATCATGCTCCAGAGCCACTTTGGTCTTCACCAGGTTTTGCAGAGTGTTTTCAGCCTCTATGAGTCGCTCCCTCAGAGTATGAATCGTGTTCTCGATCTCCATCACTTCACTCACCAATCTGAAATTGATTTGGAAAGAAGGGAATGTATAATTAATCATATATATATATATATATGTGGCAATTTTTTCTTGACTGTGAGAGGTTCTTCAAAGTTGCACCTATGATGTGGGTTGTCTCTGCAAAGTTCCACGTTGGGTCTACGGGTTCTCTCCTCCAGACGGGTCTGAGCCACTTTAAGTGGGTTCTCCTTATCACGAATTGACTTTTTCAAGGTGTCAATAAGCATCTCAGTCTGAAATATTTCCTGAAGGGTCTGAGGGAAAGAGAGGATATATGTTTGGAGCTTAAAGGTTACATTCAAACCTGCTTTTCCAAATGGCTATCCCCACTACAATATTACATCTAGCGACCAAATAGCTTAAAGTTGTGGTTGTAAAGAGGGCACATGAAAGGGAGTTCTATATTGTGACATATAGGCACCGGTGTGCTGCGGTCATAGATCAGTACATCAGTGCCAATACCTTATGATATAGCATGAACCTTGAGTGTATTATTGAGATTATACCACAGTTCCGTTATCAGCGTTTATTGATAGATTTTAGGATAAAGAGGGTGGAAAAATACGATCTGTTTGTTTATCAACATTCCACAATGTAAAAGAGTTCCATTCTATCAGACAGCCTGCTACTAAAACAAGTAACATTATATATTTAAACAACCTGCTACTGAAACATCAGACTATAACAGACAAGGGGCATTATTAACTACCAAATAGTAATTATACAGATAATAAACACTAATGCATCCATTGCATCCATTATTTTGGCAGTGGGGATTGCTTTTTAAACGCTGGCACCGTTGCTAAGGTTACGTGCATATGTGGCGGAGTGCTATTTGAAGAGCTTCCGTCCCATTATTGTGTAATATCGGCAGTCATGGAACGTCTCTCGGCCAATCACATTGCAGTGCTCGGAACTAACTGTGGTATAATTATGGATAAACATGGATGAGCCTTGTGTGTGTGAATGGAGGAAGAGGTGATTTGAATTAGGATCGACTACATGTGGGGAATGTTTGTGGATTTCTGTAGTATTTGGTATTTTCATGGTGCTATCAATTTATTTCCAAGTTAGTGTTTTGGTCGTAAAAGGATTAAAGAATAGTCAGCATAGCCACCAATGTGTACAACAGACTTGTGTGAATGAGTGTGTGCGCAACTGACATGGTGCGATCAGATGTGCTGACATCTCTAACCTCAAACCTAACCCTAACCCATGGGCCTGCATTCAATTCTCTGGATGAGTGGCCAAGGTTTGTTCTGTATACAGTTCACACCTTCTTGTGTCCTTGTGGGTTCCCTCTGAGAGCTCCGTTTTTTTGCCAAAGTCTAAACATATGCATTCAGGTGAATTGGAGATACCAAATTGCTTCTAAGTGTGAGTGTAAATGTGTCTGTTTGTGTGCCTGCCCCCTGATGGTCTGGTGACATGTTTCCCTGCCTTCTGCCTAATGAGTTCTGGGATAGAGTCCAGAACCCCAGGACACAGTAGCAGGATAAGTGGTTTAGATAATAAATAAATAAATGTTTCTGCACTTGTACATGGTAGTGAGCAGTGGGCTGGCCTGTTCATGTTGACATCATGGGATTATGATTAGAAAACAAAGAAGAAAAAACAATATGTTAGATTTATAATATTGAAATGGCCAGGTTTACCAACGAAGCCTGGCTGAATCAGTTTGGCTACTTTGGACATTATGAAGCGGGAGAAAACGCAGGTTACCTTAGTCCACTACTCACACTGTAGGTGATGGTGTTTTATAAGCTACCTTGAGCCTCTGATAAGAGCTGTCAATAGACTAGTAGTGACCTTCGTTTCCCCTGCTACACAATAGTGCACAGTGTTTAGTGCTTTTTCTTCAGTGAGCTTATCACACACACATGATGCAATCAATCCAGACACACCAGCTTCACTGTTCAGTCTAAAATACAATTTAGTCCATTTGGATTCCACTGTGTGTGTAATATGATTTTGGCTGGTACGTACTGATACAGTTATGGAATTTAGTTGTTGTGGAATTTAGAGGATTGAGAAACCTGCAGTGATGAATGCATGCTTGTCGAAGGCTCAGTTCTCGTCGATAAATCATCATTATCTCAAGATAAGATATGTAAAAAATTCCAGATTTTTACAGATATATTAGCACCAGTGGAAATAGCTGCACATAAAATCTGACAACTCTGCATCTGGTTTGCATTATCGTCCTTTAAACTGATCTTGGATGATTAAAGATTTGCTTCTAAAAAATGGATAACAACGTCACAAATCATACAGGAGTTTTAACCACAGGCCGTTCAATGAATCCTTCAAAGGAATGGTCTAGCACTAACACATGCAAACATGACTGATTTCAAAAAGGACCACATTGCCCAACAGAAAGGCTGCGGTTAAAGTCCATGGTTTAGGGTCTTTTATCATGCATGTGTTTAGACCAGGCAGGAACGTGAGAGAGACGCGTCGTGGTCCTCACCTTGGCTAAGTGAGCCTGCAGTTTGTTTTTAGCATCGGCCATTTCAGAGATACGGTTGGTGAAGTCTACATTAACAATGTTGAACTGGTTCCACATCTCACTGGAGGTGGTGTTGAGCAGCACCTCGATCTCGTCACGAAGCTTGTGTGATGCTGCACGCTCACTTTGAGAGTGCAGGATGTTGTCGTCAGTGAACTTTGACCACGAGTCTGGCAAACTCAGTCTGCTCTCATGTGAAAAAAATAATAAAAACTTATATAAATAATAGTAACACTGCATCAAAGCATAGGAATACACTATTCTGTTTTATCCTATTAAATAACAGAATACACAAATGGAGATCTAGAACCAAATGGAGATATAGTGTGGTTTTCTATTAGACAAATTATGATATTACAGGATTTTTCCCTTTTTTCTGGACCGCTGGAAAGTGTAGCCTGTTATTTATCAAGTTATTCATTTATTCAGTTATTTCATTTATTTATGTATTTTTTTGAGGAGTTGTTTTATTTGGCATTTTTGGAAAAAAAAAAAGTGTGTGTGTGTGTGTGTGTGTGTGTGTGTGTGTGTGTATATATATATATGTGTATATATATATATATATATATATATATTTATTTTATTTTTTTTTACTATTATTTAAAAAATTGTGGCATAAGAATCCTAAAGCATGATGCTGTCATAGCAAAAGTAATGAAGGAAAATGAAACAATGGCCTTATTTCACAGCAACCTGTCCTGCACCTCATCCTCAAATTAAAGTTTCTGCATTTTATTTCCTCTGGCACCATTTAAACCTGCCCATGATGATGAGGTGTGTGATACTCACGAGGGATCCAGGCGCTCGATACCTCTGTAGTAGCTGATGCCATCCGAGGCGTTGCGCAGCTGATGACATCTGTCGTCTATACGCTGAGCTGTGACCTTATTGTTTAAATCTCTTTCCAGTTCATGCTGTGCTGATCGATTTGAGCTAATAAATTATGTACACACATTCACACACTGTACTTGTTATTTCTTCAGAGCGAAGATAAAAAAAAATAATATTTGCTGAAGAATCGAAACTTACGCCAGCTGTGCGATGGCTTTATCCAAGTGCCTCCTCATTCTCTCCTGACAAGACTTTATCACCTCCACTTCCTGAATAAAGGAATAAATATAATAATGATTAATGATTTCCAAAGCAAAAACAAATTGGATCCATCTTCTTTCATTTGAAGATAGTTTCTTTATTTAAAGCTTTGTCATTAAGCTCCACTTGACTTCCTTTAAGTATTAAATATCTACTGTTTAATTAATTAATTATCTGCTATTAATAGTACTGTACCTTGATCAGGTCTTTTTCAACATCATCGTGTACCAGGTCGATTGACATCCTCTTCTCTCGATGAAACAGACATTCCTGGGACACCTAAAAAAAAAAGTCACTGGTCCTCCATCATTATAGTTCAAACAGGATCGAATAAGTTAATTACATTTTCTATGTTTATTCTAAAGAACTAGCTTGTGTTGTTTAAATAGGTAGTAGTAATAAACTTTTTCCTGGCTTGAGTTGAGTTGGAAAGAACTGGAGTTATTCATTTTTCTTGAACCACAGATTGGGTTTTCTAACATTTTGTTTTGGGTTACTTGATACAAACCAGAAATACTGTACGACTACTAATGCTTATTAATGTTGTGAAATGGTGCGAGTTACATTGTGGTATTTAACAAGAGCATAGGTATTTGAAATCAAAATAGACTATTCTACTGAACAAATGTGCTTGTGGCAGATAAGTTACTTATTTGATTAGATAAGAGTGGAACGTTATTGTGTATTATTGTGTATTCAACGTTATTGTCATTGTGTGTAGTAAATGTACAGAGCCAATAAAATGCAGTTAGGATCTAACCAGAAGTGCAAGATAGAGATTTATTAGAATATTAAGGACAGTAAGGGGCAGCATGTGTAAACGGCAAGTATGTAGTGTGAATATGTAACATAGGTAACATCTAGACTAGAAGTTATACAAGGATGAGTCAAAAATGACCCGCACTCTGGCTGTACAATTTCTTTTAATCGGCTTTTAGAAAAAGCAAATATATAATTTTCCTGCTTATGAATGCACTCTGTCCATCTGTCAACAAGCTTTCATATTCCCTCATTAAAAATGTTTTAGGCTGCGAGCCACTAATGCACCGCTATCTTCACCTCTTCATCAGACTTAAATCTTCGTCCTCCGAGGGCTTCTTTTTAGGGGACCAAACAGGTGATAGATTTATGGGGCAAGATCAGGACTATATAGAGGATGCTTTGTCAACTCAAATCCTTAAATATATATTTTTGGAGAGTGTCGACAGAATGGGCAGCAGTGTGCAGATGTGATTTGTCATGCAACAACACCACACCCTTCGACAGCAGTCCTCAGTGATTTGTTTAAATTTTAGGCTTCAGATCTTTAGTCAGCATCTCACTGTAATGATCACATTTCCTGATAATGTTCCAATACTGGCCCTTGAGCATTCTAGAAAGTTGTAAGCATCAATTTTCAAGCTAATGGTTGACTTTTAAAACTTTTTCTTAAAAAAAAAAATGTTTTTCCCCAATTCTTTCAATTGAGGATGATTTTATTTCATACTTTAAGGCTTGTAGTGAAGTTTTAGTATCATGTACATGTTATATATATATATATATATATATATATATATATATGCAAAAATATGGAACATTGTAGTCCGATACAGTTTAAAGTCTTCCTGAGCCTGCTGGTGTGGGAGAGGAGGCTCCTGTAATGCTTACCAGATGGAAGGAGGATAAAATGTCCATGATTTGAATAAGAATGATGTTCCTCACCCTTCTCAGGCAACGCGTATGATACATTTTCTCTAAATAATCATGATTTACAATATACTGTAATACAATATGTCATATAAGACCAATTTATGACAATTATTTAATACGTGTTTAGTATTAACACACGATTCAAAGCTATGTGCTTTTATATTACTGTTTATTATATATTTCTTCAAATTAAAGTAGTATTTGTGGTCTTTGCATGTCAGGATTTAAGTTGGTAAGTTGTGTTTTGCAAAAGCAGCTGTATTTTTGATGCAGGTTTGTCCATCATTTGTACAGCGTATCGGGACTTTAGGGTGATATTAGTCTATTAGAATACACCGTCTCCATTTTAGTAGCCTGTTACCTGGAGAGTGTATAAGAAAGTAAGCGGATCCCTCAACACTACCCCTCTTGCTAATCTTTAGCCAGATCACTGTGACACAATGAGGATAACAAATGCCCTCATAGACCTTCCCTGTGTCATCTAGTTTCATGTTTGCCTAGTAACGGATTCCTGGTTACTTCTTCTTCCAGGCACACACATAAGACACTGTGTTACCAGTTAATAAAGGCTGCTTAAAATATAGATACTATATAGCTGATATTGACAAAATGTGATCATCCTGACACAGTGTCATCCTGCATGTTCCTGTTGTGGGTTTGTGCATGATATGATTGTGCCTAGACCACCATGTGACCACTTCTGACCAGACTATAAAAAAAATAAAATAAAAAAAAAAGCTGCACCTGCAGTGGTCCCTCGGTCTCAGCAAGCGCTCTCTCCAGTCTTCTTTTCACCTCCGTCAGCGCCGCTATCTCCGTCACCATGTTGTCAATTTCGTGACCGAGCTCAGACCTCCAGAAGCTGATATCGTTGAGCCTCTCACCCAGGTTTCTGCTGGTCTTCTCCTGCGTCCTGCGTGTGCACTGGTCCCGGTCCTGGATCAACTGGATGGTGTCCTTTCTCAGCCTTTCTGCGCTCTTTCTGGAGGACTCGGAATCTCGGAAGTTGCTCTGGTTGGACTTGTACCAGTCATCTGGTGTATAGCGGGTCATTAGGGCAGTCCTGTTGGATGGGTAGAACATAGTCTTTGACCGAACCAGGTCCAAGTTTTCTCTTTGAGCTATGGGGATGATGGAGGGTATAGCACTTCCAGTCCTGAAGTACATGTTACTCCTCCAGTTCTGGTTGTTGGTGAGGATCGGCTGGTGGCTTCTGTAGCTGGATGCTGTAGTGGAGATGGCTGGCAGGAAGTTAGTGCTCTTGGGCCGGGTGTATGTAGCCAGTTGTGTTGAACCGATCAGCTCCATGTTTGTCGAATCTAGTTTTCATATGAAACAAGCCAGAAAAACAATGTGCTTAAAGAATAGTTGCACTGTTGGTCATAATTTATTTCACAAAGTGACACAATTCCATGCATTATAAATTTGAAGTCCAGGTCAGTAATTGCAGCTGCTAGAAAATGTGCCAGTTCAGGTTATTTGGAAATATTCAAGTTACTGAAGTCCCCATTAAACTTGAAACACCATGTTTGTATTTTCCCTACATTAAAACATATAGTCAAGCATGGACATTTTTCTATGCTACAATGAATAAAAAAACATAAATATAAACAGTACAATACAAAATGTACCAGAAAAATGGTTTAAACCTCACCAGGCACAATCTTTCAGTATCTTCAGTGTAACTCAGATCCCACCGTGACTGTGCACTGTTACACACTGTGGAACGACTGACTGGATCTGACAGATAGGACTGCTGTAATGCATTATTAATCAACAGGTGAGCTTTTCACTGCCACTCAAAGCTCAATGGCTAAAGACTGAATTAACCAGATTATTCACAGAGCGGCCACACAGGCGGTCACCACTGGAGATACCATGGTGAATAAACTCTTGCTGTTTGAAATTCATTGTTAAAGTAGTAAATGTATACGGACTTATACGGTGCTGTATTAACTGGTGACTGGTGAAGTGTTCATTTCTGTCAAGTTGGATTTAAATTCAGCAGTGGAGGTTGGGTAGAAAGTCCTCCAGACATGTTTTGGTACGAAGATGAACACAGTTGTGTTATATTGCATATTTTTTTTTAGCCTAGTGTTGTAATGTGTACAATTACAATAAACAGGAATTTCTACATTTTTGTGCTAGGTTAATGGGGAAAATATTTACCTAATGGCGGTCTTGCTGAAATCCATAAAATATAAAGTTTTGTTTATTTATTTATTTAGTTTAATTTGTCATTCCACCAATTTTCCCCAATTAGCTGCAGGTATGATTCCACATAATAATTGAAAAGAAATAATCTGTTTGTCTTTAATAAAGGAAGGTTCAGTAAAAGCTTCTCGATTGTTCTAGTTTTGTTCTATGTGGTCTCATATAGACATTCATTATTAATGATTTTTCATTTAATAGGCTGTCGGTCATTTTCTCACACCAGTAAAATGCTTTAATTACTTTTTTCTCAAAGCCACAGCAGTCTAATATCTGTAATATGACTAGATGATAATATCCTGGTTTAAGACATGATTGTGTCATTTATGTCGTTATTCCTTTAGCTCATCCGGCACCTAAAACACTAAACCAATCCACTACGTACATGCTTTAAAGTACATTATATGGTGTTTAGTCCCATTTAGTCTCATTGCCACAGGTGTATAAAGCACCCGGTAATGCAGTCTGCCTTTACAAACATTCATGAACGCCTGGGTCATTCTAAAGAGCTCACTGAATTCAAACATGGTAATGTGATAGGATGCCATCGTTGCAATGCAGTTAATAAAATTAGTAATAAAACTGTAAAAGTTTTAGATGCTCTGCTAACCCTATAATTGCAGAGATTTAAACCTCCTCTGGCATTAACATCAGCACAAAAACTGTGCACTGGCAGCTTCACGGCATGGATTTCCATGTCAGAGCAGCTGCATGCAAGCCTTACATCACACAATGCCTGGTATCTGATTAAATGGTGTACATCACACTGGTAACGGATACTGTAAAATCGAAAATGCGTTTTTTGGAGTGATGAATCACTTTTAAACAGTTAAATTTTATCCCTGATGAGAAGCCGGTGCCGACAGTGGCAAGGAAAAACTCCCTGATATGACAAAAGGAAGAAACCTTGAGAGAAACCAGACTCATAAGGGAACCCAACTTCATTTGGGTGACACAGACAATGTGATTATAAAAAAAATTGCAGTTAGCCATGAGAATTATGTCCATGTTGGTCAGATAAGACTGCAAGATAAGGGGGGTTGCAGTGGATCCGGCAGGGTTTGGGGACCAGGAGGGGTTGCTTGTGCCTCAGCCGTAGTAGGTGTAGCTCATCAGATACACAATACTTCAGTACACCATGACATTTTGGACAAATATATTCTTCCAACTTGAATATGGAACGGTTTGGGGAGAACATGACAAGAAAGTCTGTTTTCCTCAGAAACTGGATGCGTGTGCCAGACACGGTCATATGATGATGTCCTATAACCAGACATTTATAACAGTATAAGTAAGGTTATGCTGAAAAGCACTGTATTTTTCTTTATTAAGCCGAAATTATACGTTTGCCGCCCAATGTATACGATTTCTTCTTAACTTGTATATACAAAAACGGAAGTTAACTCCATGGCAGTGACATAGAGGTCATCACATACATATACTGCACAATGATTGATTTCTATAAGTATAGAAAAAAAAATATATGCAATGCAATAAAAAAAACATTAAAGAAGGGATGTACTCTACTATTGTACAAATATACAGTATAAACAACTACAATTACACTACAATTTCCTTTAAATATCGAATATTTGCTGTGGGTCAGTGAGTTCATTTTTCTATTTTCATTGCACTGCAGACTCATGCCAGCTCATGCCAACTCTCCCGGTGGGCATCACCATACGAGTCTCTTTCAGCTAGCACCCACCCAGAACCAGTGAATTAACCGCACAATTCAGTCATGCCCAATTAATTGGACATGAAAGCGGGGGAAAAAAAATAAAGCTGAGGCGACAGCTTCTCTGCAGTTCCAATGTGTTCACACTAATTTCACACACCATAGAGGAGAACACTCTGACAGGAAGCTAGTGATAAACGACATGCCTGGTAGTGAACATTATGTTTACTCCGTAATTAATAGCTGGAATCAATATAACACAAAATTTGAATTTTTTCCATGTTTCACCACTAGCTTACCCTGCATAAATATTTTTATTTATTTTAAAATTAATACCTAAGCATGTGTAAATCTGCTCTCATGTGATTCTGGCCTCATGTTTCAGCCCCCCACTAAATATATAAATCCTCACAGACTAACCCTGTGGGTTTGTTTTAACATGCTAAAAGGTACTCTCTCAAGCCAAACATGGGCATAAGAATTTATTTTAGTTGGAAATGAATTGCATATAAAGATTAGAATCTTGAAGAATGTGTGACGGGTCACAGCTGCATGTATTTATATTATCCATAGTATTTGTTCTGGAAAGCAGGAACTTGACGTGATGAATGGGATACACGCCCTTTAGGAATGTGCAGAGGAAAAGGCAGGATTTCAATGAATATCCTGTTTCTTATATATACCGAATGTACAAATCTGGGTTTCTTGTTGCTGAATGTGCATTCTTCTATTGAAGTGCGTCACTGACTTCTGACTCCAGATTTTTTTTTAACGCTTACTAACTCCTCTGTCGTGAAAAATGTTCTGTGTTGATAAAAACTGACTGATTGTGGCAACGCAGGTAGTGTGTGTCCAACATAGCTCTAAGAATCTGCGGTTGTGGGTTCGAGTCTCTCTGCGGTCTCTGTCTGTGAGGAGTTTGGTGTGTTCCAGCCGTGTCCATGTGGGTTTTTGCCGGGGGCTTCGGTTTCTGAATTCACACATTGTAGGAGAATTGGATGTGCTAAATTGCCCCTAGATGTGAGTGTGTAAGTAAATGGGTGTGTGTGTGTTTGTGGTACCCTGTGATAAATTGTTGTGCTGTCCTGGAGGTGTTCCTGCCTTGTGGCCAGTGATTTCAGGTGAGCTCCAGGCAAATCACAACCCTGACAGACTAATCAAATAATTCAACTGAATTCAATTCAATTTTATTTATATAGCCCTTTAACAATGGACATTGTCCCAAAGCAGCTTTACAGAAAATAATGAAAAGGGTTCAATATACATTTATAGAATTTTTTCCTTGAGAGGAACCAGACTCATAAGGGAACCCATCCTCATCTGGGTGACACAGATGTGTGATTATTAACAAAAACAAAAGTGCATGTAGCCAGAGAATTAAAGTATGTGATCTAATTTGTGGTTTCTACATCTGTTTATTATGGTGTATTGTAGACTGCAAATAAGAAAATGACTGACTGGTATTTTATCTGGTTTAGATTATGTAAAGTAGATAGATAGATAGATAGATAGATAGATAGATAGATAG
>JAOVVF010000051.1:5127912-5149809 GCA_028565595.1 Duopalatinus emarginatus
GGTTTTTTAATTAGAGGTTTAATAACTGCTAATTTAAATGATTTAGGGACATAGCCAGCACTAAGAGATGAATTTATAAAATAGGTTTGATTATTTCCGGTAGTATCTCTCCATGCATTATTTTCGCCTCCAAATTTGTATCCACATGCCATTAAAGAACAGTTCATATGTTAAATTTCTACATTTTGCATCTTTAGTTTGGTATTAAAGCTGTACAGCGAATGTAGCAAGCAAAGCCATTTCATATTGTAAGCAACTGTGTAAAATATCACACAAGGCATATTTTGCTTATATTTATAATTAAAGGCCAAAGTGAAATTGAATTTCATTTTTATCTTTCTGATATAAGTATGCTTTCAAACATACTTCTTTTTAAACTTTGGGTGACAGAATTAAGGAAACAAGATGATACATAAACACTCTAAGCTGCTCAAAACATGATGTGGTTTAATCTAACAGCGTTCCTATACTGGAGTATCTTGTAGCTTCGGTGATGTTTAAACCACAGCAGCAAGTGTAGCATTACAGAAGAAGCTCAAGCTTAAGGTAGATATTTACAACCCACTGTAAAAGAACTGTTCAGAGCTGCTGATCAGCACAGATACAGAGCCCACCCTCACACTGAAATGATTAACAGATCTAAGCAGGCCTACTTTGTGCACTAATTGTATTGTTTATACAATGATAACCAAACCACACCCTTTCACTCTGGGCTTCACCTCCTCACCTTCAGGTTATGCAGTTTGATACGCTTCCTGCCACACTTGCAGGATTTCCTGTGCCACACTCAACCCCCGAATACCAGAACAAAGGTGTGAGATTTGCATTGCATTCAGAGGGGCGATTCTTGTTCGGCATTTGTTGCACATGTATAAATATAGCGCTGCAGGATTCCTCAGTTCCCGGCATGCAGACAAACAGCACTGAAAAAAAAAATATCCAACTTAAATATCAATGTTTAGAATTAATATATGATTTTCAGGATTTTTACCAAATCCTCAATACACTATAGCTGATTCTTATGTGCAAAATAATGTTTTTTATTTATAAATCAACAACAGTGTAAGTGCAAAGATGTTCAAACCCTTATGTTACCATGGATCTATGTATGTTAAGATGTTAATAGTGAAATAACAAATTATATAAGTTGGTAAGTTTGCATCTCCCTTCCTAGGGATGTGTCAGAAATCGTTTCTAGTGCTCCTTGGCCTGTATTGTTGTATGTTATGTGGTCTTTGTAATTTATGTCTATTTGTAATATGTCATCGACTAACAGGGTCAAGGCAATTATTATTGATAGATTATTATCTATAGTTCTACGTTTTTTTTGTTTGTTTGTTTTTTTTTAAACAAGTTGTCAAATAGATGCACACCACTATTTCATTCCAAAAGGCAAGGGAGTAAAAACTTTTGCATTTGTATTCCTCACTTTGTGACAACGCCCCTTGCAGATCGGTCCCTGCCATTGCAGGCCTGTGCTCAGTAGCACACAGTGGCATGCTCCGTGTTTTAATTCCTTCTGGAACATCATTAGCTATGGAAAGAGTGAGTCATCCAGCCGAATGGTCTACACACATAAACACACACACACACACTGGAAAGCTGTCCAGCAGGCACACTCAAATTGGAATTCAAAGCTATAAGACACTGTAAAATGTCATGATATCATGTTTCGCATATAGTAAAACTGATGTGACTATTCAGTTACATGCTTGCGTCTAAAAACAGGTGGGTGTTGCATGAGCACCATGATATGTGGCTTAGGAGGTTGAGTAACCGTGTGCTTGTGGTGCAGACGTGCACAGTTAAATACACTAGTTAGCTATAATTAACATTTTACTTAAATTTCACATTTAAAAAATACCATGATGCTTAAAAATAATTGCATATAATTCATACTATATAATGCATGTATCAGAGCAATGATCAATGCCATTTCCCCCCAGACTAATTATGCATAATTGTTGGTTGTGACTTAATAATACTGACACCACAATACCTTATCCAATTAGAATTAAGATATTATGCTGTTTAAGCAGCAGACCTGAGCAGACAGAGCATAGTCAGAAAAATGGCATGAAGTTCTCTGCATCCTTAAAGCAGAGAAGCTTAAGGACCCAACAGTGGTTCACCAATCAACCTGTCTAAACACATCCCATCAAGTTATGAACTGTGTACGAAACAGCATACTTGAACACTACCTACTAGCTTAGAGCGAATACATACTGCTTAACCGCTAAACTAGTATACACTTTGACCCAAGACGTCACACCACTTGAGTCCCACAGAATTATTTAGAGTTTTAATTTTAATTAACTTTAAATTTTGTTTGTAATTAAAAATGTAACCTCAGCTCCGGCTATGTGGATAATCATAAACTCTCTCCGTCTTGTTTTTCAGATAAAATAGGCTCTCAGTTCACTGGTAGTGAATTATGGGATATGTCAGGCTCGGCTAGTGTGCTGAAGGAGCGTACTAGCAAATCTCTCCCAACCTGGAACGACATCCAGGAACTTTTCACATACAACCAGATACGTACTAGGTATTCGGACACACTACATTGTGTCACATCTTAGATTACCATATTAACTAGCTTTGGAGTATGCCATTTTGGCATATTAGTCATGGACTCCACAAGACCTCTGAAGGTGTGCTGTGGTATCTGGCACCAAGACAACAGGAATAGATCCTCCTGTGGATCTTCTGTGGGATTAGACCAGGCAGACTAGCATTCAAACCCATATATATCAGTGAGCCTTGGGCACTAGTGACCCATTTGCCGGGTTCACCAGATGTCTTCCTTGGACCACTTTTGGTAGGTGTTAAGAACTGCACACTGGAACAACTCCGCCTGACAACAAAGAGAAATTCTGTGTGACTTAAAAAGTTATTAAACAAACAAATAAATAAACAAAACCCAACTTTAATATTGATATCCGTGCCTGAAACCACACCTAGACTGTCTTCTATTGGTTGACTCCTTCTGACACAACAGTGTAAGTTTATACACATTTCAAACATTATTAGTTTGTATTGAGATTGCTCTCACTGAAATCAAATACACTCACAGGTGGTGTATTGCTTAGTTTAATAAGATATTGATAAAGGTGAACTGAATGTATGCGTGTGTGTGTGTGTGTGTCTGTGTGTGTCTGTGTGTGTGTCTGTGTGCGTGTATGTGTGCGTGTGTGTGTGTGTCTGTGTGTGTGTGTGTGTGTGTGTGTGTGTGGTTCTGCCTACTGCAGGGACACACCCACTTTAACCAGATGTGGGCAGCCGCTGACAGACGGGAATCGTGTGTATCCAGTGCGTGTGAGTGTGTGGAGTGTGGATGTGTGAGGCAGTGTATTGAGGGGAAACCTAAACCCCACAGTTATTTTGGTAATCAGTGCAGTATGTCTCTGACTAATAGAAGGGGTGAGGAAAAGGAAAAGATCTTAGAGTTAGTCATAACCAGCAGGTTTACTGTAAGTAAAAAGTCAAATATTCTCCTATTATCATTACCATATGTAGTAGAAAAGCAGCTTTAGTCAACTTTTTTTTTTTCTAGAAAAATAATAGATAAATAATATTGACATATATAATATTTATCATTAAAGTAAATAAATTAAAAAGTAGTTTAATGACAAAATGATTATTTGGACAAATCTTTACAATTTGCAATTATATCTTTTATCTATATATCTAACTAATATCACCAACTACCAGGTATTTTCTGCCGCCACTTCTTTCAATCAGGTTTTCTGCATATACAGTGTAAAAATCATGCCAACATAGATAAACATACAAAAACGCACAAAAACGTTGCTGTTTAATTTTATTGGCTTTAATAAAACTACAAAGAAAATGTAGATTTTATCCAAAGAACGAGGATAATAATAATAATAATAATAATAATAATAATAATAGTAATAATAATAATAATAAATTCTATTATTTATTTATTTATTTATTTATTTATTTATTTTATTATTATTATTATTATTATTATTATTATTATTATTATTATAGCCAATAGGTCCATAATGCCTGGTTCGATATCAGGTTACTCGCCAGGTCCAATTCTGAATGTTTTCCAGAATGGGTTTCCTAGTAGGTCATTATGTGAATTGGCATACTCCGAATTGCTCCTTGTTGTGAATGTGTGTTTGCACAAAGTTTTTAAGAGCTTTACTTGTTTATTTTATTTTATTTTATTTTATTTTATTTTTTGTATAACATACAATTAATGTATACAGTTCCATTGTATTCAGTATGATTACAACACAATGAATCATATAGTACAGAGATACATACATTTTTTATAACAAATAACCAACTCAATATTAACATACAATAAAGGCACAGCACAGTGAATAGGATACTGCAGAAATAAATTTTAAATCCATTAATTTCTTGAATAATAATAATAATAATAATAATAGTGGCACATCAATGCTGCAACCAACAGTTTCATGACACCTGGTTTGTTTCTCTCCATGTGCAGTTTTTTTCAGCATGGGTTCTTATGGGTTCTCCAGTTTCCTCCTTCCTTCAGGTGGATTGGCTTACTCTTAATTACTTCTCAACTGAATGTGTTTTTGCATAATGCATTGTGATGGTCTATGATCGTGAACCTGACCAGGAAAAAGCACGCACTGAAGATGAAGGTATGCATGAAGAATAAGAAGAAGAAGAAGAAGAAAAAGAAGAAGAAGAAGAAGGAGTACAGCAACCTGCCAGTTGCAGTCTGGTATGTTTGTTTACAGTTTAGTGGCTGTAAATATACATTTTATAGCGAATGGATTAAAAATACAATATAATTGAACACAAGTGATCATTATTCGTTGGAAATAAACTAGTCTGGAAAATAGTCTTTCCATGGACTGATATATGAATAGATGTAGTCTCTGCGAATTCCCAGAAGCCAGTTTTCCCCCTGTGAAGCAGCTAATTAAGATGCCGATCAGCGTAATGTCCGTACTCTCTCCATGCCTGAACACTGAGACTGATTGTCTGTGAAAAAGTCACTTTTGTGAGGAGCATGGGAGCATTTTACCCTCCCATCACATTCCACAGTTACGCTTGAAACCGGGACAAGAAGACAGAAAAGCTTGGAAATGTCCACTCCTCAATCAGGATCAGAGGCTTTCTCTGTAATACACTGACATTTTTTTTTTTTATGCCTTCCTCATTTGGTCTCCTGTCCTAAAATAGTACCCGGCTCTTGCCCATTCATCTACAAATGATGTTCCTCTGCAAAGAATAGAGCTGTTCATTCTGAGCGGTGAAGGACAAAAAGAAGGAGTGATGAAGGGTTTAACTGCAGCAGCTGTTTGTCACACCACCATCTTGATCTGTTTCTTTATTGTCTGTTTTGGGACAATTGGGACAGTCAGAGAAACTGACTCCAGCATCATTGTTCATTATCTTAATTTTGTTCTCTCACATCATCTATGTTGAACTAGACAGACTAAAAATGAAAAGTAAGACATTTAGGATTTTATAGAAGTGTCATGATGTTTATTTTTTATATAGACTGATGAGCATATGAACATCAAGTCTTATTATTCTGTGACCACAAAGTACTTAACCCATGGCATTGCCTGTATTTATTTAAGGAATAAAACACTCAAGGTTTGTGCTATGTTGTGAGATATTTGGCACTGGTGTGCTGTGGTTGTAGGCATGAGGCCGCAGTAACGTAGATCAGTACACCAGTGCCAATATCTCACAATATAGCACGAACCTTGAGTGTATTATTGTGGTTATAACACAGTTCCGATATCATCGTTTATTAATACATTTTAGGATAAAGAGCACAGAAAAATACAATCTGTTTGTTTATCAACATTCTGCAAGGTAAAATAGTTCCAAACATTCTAAACGGCCACTACTGAAACATCAGACAGTCGAGGAGCATTATTAACTACACAATTATTATTATAAAGATAATAAATACAAATACATACATTTATAAAATAGTATCTATGAACTCAATATAATACATTTTGGAAGATGTTGCTGGTTTGTTCATGGATGCGGTGCTCGGCTTGTTAAACGTTTAGCGTCATCGCCATGGTTACATGTGTATGTGGCGGAGTGATATTTGAAAAGCTTCTGTCCTGGTGCCATTATTAAAAAAAAAATCTGAGAATTAGCTGTAATAACACGTTATTATCGTGTAATATCGGCATTCATGGAAAACAAATATAAAATCTGGATTTTACAGTTATACCCTAATATCACTGAAGAGATTAAGTGAGAAGCCTTGTGGCTGGCAGATCCCCAGTTAGATCCCCTGTACTGACAAGACACGACCAAAAAGCCCTTGATGCACCGCAAATTGGAAGTTGCAAGGAGGGCAAAAGCGTTTACTGCCACCTAGTTAGTGTGTGCGTTCAATTGTGTGTGTGTTTGTGTATGTTTTCCTGCACAGATGGGTTAAATGAGGAGGACAGGTCCAAGCACAGTAGGTCAGTCCCCTCATTAATAAACACTAATCTTCATTTAAGGAAAATTTGACATAAACCAGGTTCTGAGAGTTGTGATTGTTGGTCAGGAGTCTTATGGTGTAGTACAAATCTTGTAATGTGGGGGATTTGATGGTTGAAGAACGATCCAGGATAAACATCAATGAGACTGGTCAATTTTTATCCTCAAATGAAACCATGGTTACACTAGATTTTATTCTGCAAAATGTCCTGAGCATAGTTACATTCATTTCAAGGGCATTTTGTGGTAAGTACATTATATGTAATATAACAAGTAACGTTGTAATCTGTAGCACCAAAACGGATGATACTTTGCATCCTCAATCTTTCAGCCTGCCATGGCCAGCACCTATTTCGCTGACTGATGTGAACTATAAAAGCCTAAATTGGCCGTGGCTTAAGACTTTATGACTCCTAAAGTGTTGCCCAGGTACAGATTTTACCTGCCTTGTCATGACATTGTGTAATAAACTCCCCAGCTGCGGATTTTCAAACCAACTACAGATTTTGTCATGAACTAGAATAACATCTGGCTTTAGAGAAAACTGTTCACTAAATCATAATGGTTCTATTAAATATACAGGTAATCCAGTCCATTTATTTCCATCGAATATTATTCTGTTTGACCATCTACAGCAGCATGTCAAGTGGAGGGCCGTGAGAATGACCACCTTGGCCTTTATGAGCATCATTTCTGCGGTAAGGAGGGCAGAGCCTCAACAGCTGGGAATGTGAGTTGAGCTATGTGTGTGTAGAGTGAAGGAGAAAACAGAAGCCCCCTCCTGAGAGACCCTGCCATTAGGCTCCTCTTTTAGACTTCAGGCATGTAGTACAGCCATGTGACGGCAAACGCTGCACGTTACTGTCTGCTGCTGCTTTGATTCTGTTTGTATCGGTACTGCCGAATTCCTTTAAATTGCAAATAAACACACCACTTTCTTAAGAAAATGAAATCATAAGAAGCCAGTAATTTTTATTCAGAACATATGTTTATCATTATATTATAATTTGTCGTTTTATCACACCTTTTTTCATCAGTGCTGATCTTCAGCTAAATGAATCCTTACTGTATAAGTCTTACTGTATCTTCATGCATTTCATTTATTTCAGCCTCCCAAATCAAGGGTATGGCATTGCCATTGTATATGCCAAACAAGCAAAATTTATATTGCAGAAAAAATATATGCCTTATGTACCTTATGTACGTAAGAACAGCCCATTGTTAAGTGTTTTATTTTGGTCAGAGTTGTAATAGATCTTATAAAGGCTGACTGTAAGCCTGGGACACACCCTAGTTAGGTCACTGGTTCATCACACAGCACCAGGCACACACATTCACACACTTGATCACACTAAGAAGAATTTAGCCATTTAGTCATTTCATCTACATTTTTGAAAAACCAGAGAAGCAAAAAAGGGTGTGATGAGAACATAACAGACATAGACAGTGAGACATGCTCGGGATTGAACCAAGGCCCCCGGAGGCATGCAACAGAACCTGCTATGCCGACAGGCTGCCCTAATAATACGTTATGTACATGCATACAAGCATACATACATACACATATATATATATATATATATATAGATAGATAGATAGATTATCGAATTGTCCCCACCAATAATTTGATTCCATCCAAAAAAAAACCTCATATGTCAAGGTCTTATTCACCTAGAGGTAGAGGTAAAGAATGGGTTAAATCCGATTCTCTAACTGAGTCCTAGCTCCCTGTGAAACACATGTCCAGTGTGTTTGCCTTTCCCTGCTGTCACATGAGACTGTGTAGCCACGTATGGTTGTTGGCAGCACCAAAACTGGAAGGAAAACTTTCCAGGCATGTGCGAAACTGGCTCGCATCCCCACCAATGTCAAGACCAAATCTACACCCCTGGTACAAACATCTCTGACAGATAAACACTATGCATGCCACCTTTTTGATGAGTTACACAGGTCCATGTTCTGCATTCATTCTAATTGGTTTGGTCTCATTAATAAACACATCTGGGATGTCATGGGACACAGAAATCCTAGACTTTGGAATACAACAGAATTGTGGACCCTTCTGCAGAAAGCATAGTGTTTATTTCTGCAAGCTTGTGGAGATCATGCCCTGTGGGGACCTATTAATTATTAGACTGGTGTACCAGTTTTTCTGTTACTCCAGTGTACAATGCAGAATACATGAGATTACATGACATTCATTGTAATATTGGTATCAATGGAATTACACTGACGTCGCATAAGATTCGTGTTTTTAATACTGTAATATGTTTAGAGTCATATTTGCTCTGAAGTCTAACAGTCAGATGTATGCTGGGATTTTACCGCCATCCCACATGCAACATCTATTCCGTTTTTTTTCCATGCTGTATCTCTGTCTTTCATTAAGTTGAGCTAGAGGGGTGAAACACTATCTGTCATTTAAAGCGTTTTAAACACTTGATTTTCACAGACCACCCAGACCAGAGAACGCTTCCCACGATGACACTAACTATTAGAGAGATTGAGAGAGATGAAGAATCCCATAGATGACAGGAATAATACGGACAGCTGCAACACATCATATGTATTACACCATGTGCAGAAACACACCCTGCTTTTCACCATACAAACAGACTGGACCATCAGTGCTCACATTTGCCAGCAGACAATATCCAGTACTTAAGTAGCATATTGTTAAGTGTTTTATTCTGGTCAGAGTTGTAATAGATCTTATAAATGCTGAATGTAAGCCTGGGACATACCCTAGTTAGGTCACTGGTTCATCACAAGGCACCAGGCACACACATTTACACACTCGAACACACTAAGAAGAATTTAGCCATTCAGTCATTTTATCTACAGAGAACCAAAAAAGGGTGTGATAAGAACATAACAGACATAGACAGTGAGACATGCTCGGGATTGAACCAAGGCCCCCGGAGGCTGCAACAGAACCTGCTATACCGACAGGCTGCCCTCATAATACATTATATACATGCATACATATATATATATATATATATATGTATGTATGTATGTATATATGTATGTATGTATGCATGTATAGAATGTGTTTTTACCGCCAATATAACAAATATAACAGTAAATATAACAGTAACAGCCTATACCGACAGGCTGCCCTCATAATACATTATATACATGCATACATACATACATACATACATATATACATACATACATACATATATACATATGAACTGATATGTCAAGGTCTCATTCACCTAGAGGTAAAGAATGGGTTGAATCCGATTCTCTAACTGAGTCCTAGCTCCCCGTAAAACACATGTCCAGTGTGTTTGCCTTTCCCTGCTGTCACGTGAGACTGTGTAGCTACGTATGGTTGTTGGCAGCATCAAAACTGGAAGGAAAACTTTCCAGGCATGTGCAAAACTGGCTGGCATCCCCAATACTTCAGTAACATCATGCAGACTTGTAGATATTATAATCTACAACCATGAACAAATCCTCTACATTTACAGTAACTGGACACTGTAATATACTGTCTGGCCAAAATAAGGCAGCATTTAGATTTGGAGTCTCTGGAGGCAGTGTTATGATCTGGGGTTGCTTTAATCGAGGCTCTGCGATGTTATGAGGCAATAAAATGAAGTCATCTGAGTACCAAAGTGTACCAAACGATCAGGTTATAACATTCCCTGAGTGTATTCCAGGAAAAAATGTCAAGATTCATTAGGCTCAAATCATTTTTACACATGAATTGGCCACCGCACATGGATAATTCCTGACCTTAACCCCATTGAAAGTTTTTGGGATGTGCTGGAGAAGAGTTTACAGAGTGATCCGACTCTCAAGACCTCAGCCAGAAATGAATGCAACTCCATATTGATGTGACATTGCATATGGTTGTTGAAACAATGGCACAGTGAATGCATGCTGTAATCAAACCTAGGCATGCAACAGAATATTACAGTAAACAACTTACTTTCTGGCCAGGCTGTGTATGATAAGGATGGCCATCATGAATCGTTTCTTTCCTTGGTGCAAAATGGCATAGTAAGATAAGCTCCAGCTCCATGATGTTTAATTCAGATCAGGTTTTTTTAGACTGCACCAAAGCAGCTTTTTTAGAGAAATTCTAAGTTAACTTTCAAATTCTTACATTTTCTATTAGTGATACACTTTCCATACTAATCGCCTCCTCTCAACTACCCAACAACTCCTACCCAAGTTCTCAGAGTTCACCTCCTTTTTTACAGTTCCACAATCTCTCTTCATGTCTTTTACTAGAAGGCATGGTCTGCTCTGGCATATCTGTATTTTCCACCCCCACCCTCCAAGCTTTACCTCATAAAGCTGGAAGACAGATTTGTAATGGAAGATGAGGGATATTATAATTTCACTTTGAATGGTACGTTTTGAAATACTTGATGTGCAAAGTAAAAACTGAAAGACTGAATCAAAAATTGGTCAACTCATTATTAAAAAATGATATATGTTTTTCATTGACAGGTTGGTGAGATTAAAGAACTCTACCTCGTAGATTTTCTCTCTCCCTCTCGTGTTCTATTGCTTACATGAACACTAGGGGATCAGTGAGCACATGGGCCCAGAGTGGTAGGTAGGCACTATCCACAGTAAAGGGGAGCATTAAGGAGGGTGCCTTGCTCAAGGGCACTTCAGTAAAAATTTTTCGGTTGCAGGGCTTGAACCTTGGACCTGGCAGGTTCCTTAACCACAATGCCCACTTTATTGTGTTGAATCACTTATTCTATTTAGTATTTAACAGGTGTTTTACACGGCTGTGTCCCTTTAACTGATTGGCATGTATAGGAGTGCAGCTGTGTAGTCTATAAATGCCCCTAAGAGAGAAACAGAAAAGCCCTTCACCCAAAAATACTTCACCACAGAGGAAAAAATAAGCTAAAGTAAATTGTATTGGCTGGGATGGACTGGCACCTCTTCCAGTTTAGATCCTCCCATCATCATCAGTGTTCCTATTTATACAAGCTGTGTATTAGAACATTTTTGAAGTTAAGTGAACAATCTTGGGTCTGAATTGAATTGAATCACTAAAATACTATTGTTTTTAAAAATCTAAAAAAAATTGATGCATTAAGGAAATTTTTTTTTTCTAATTTTGTTCATTTTAATATGTATTTATTGTGTCATGTTTTTGGCAGACTTTAAAACCCCATTTGTTTATTTGTATAGTACTACTATAGCTACTGTAATCAAAGAATTAGACATGTCTTGGCTGATGTACTGCTGAGTTATCAGGTGTCTCTGACTTAGGAAATCATTAAAATCCTGTACTCCAACCCTGATAACTCCTGCACTACAAAATACACTACTGCCGGAAAACTGATACAAACAAGCCTTTGCAAAATACATATGCTGGCTTGGCTCCATAATGGTATAGGGGAGCTCGCATTCTATGCATTTACATTTATGGCAGAAGCTCTTACCCAGAGCAACTTACAAGCTTATTGGTTTTACAGGTAGGCCAATGTAGTGTTAGGAGTTTTAGGAGAACCCCAATGTAGTGTGAGGATTCTTAGGGGAAGCCCAATGTAGGTGTTAGGAGTCTTAGTAGAAGCCCAATGTAGTGTGAGGAGTCTTAAGAGAAGCCCAAGGACCCTTATTGGTGTAGCACAGACTGGCTGCCCGGACTAGGAATCCAACCCAGGTCTCTCACATGGGAGCCAATGATATTACCACTGTACCATGCCAACCACTTGGAACCCCTAGAATAGGTCTCTCTCACAGGTGAACGCTATGTGTGTCTCCTTTCTGACGAGTTCATGTCCTGCATTCTTTCTGATGAGTTTGGCCTTTTCCAACAGGACAATGTGCCACCATGCATGTCTAGAGAGGTTGTAGAAATTAATAAAGGTTGAAGGAACACTCATCTGGTGGAAGGAAGTGGAAGAATGGTGTTTACTGCATACAGAATACTTCTACAGTCATGTGGAGTTCATACCCCCTGGGGGACCTACCAAGTTCTTATATTGGTGTACCAGTTTTTTTTCTGTACATTTAAACTTTTAATGCTCAAAAATATCCAGGTCTTGCTATAGATCTATAATTATGGACCCACTCTAAACACACTAATTATACCTTGATGCTATACATACCAGAACCACCTAGAAGGAACATCTTTCATCTTATCACACCCTTTGTGATCACGCTCAGAGGTACGAGTTGTCCAAGCGGAGCCGGATCCCTCAGGTTCAGCCGTGATTTTGTGCTCCTTTATGGTCCTGTATACCATTACAAACTGTTCATCTTAGTAGCAACACTAATAACAGATCCAGCAGCTGCTCGGAGTAGAATATCATAACACTGATGAGCATAGTGTTGTAAAGCTGAGAGTAGTTTAAAAACAGCCGATCTCAAATAGCACTCGTCTGAACAAAAACAACGATTAGCATACCGCCGTCAAGATGAGTAGGAGGGACTGAAATATACTGTAAGAGCGTGATGGAATGTGAGGTCCCCCATTGAAGTTGTATAATAGTGGGTCTTGGTTAGAAAATCTTTGTAAACAGGGTTTTGTCTGCAATCATACCTCGTAATCATTTACTGTGGGCCAAGTCAGCGACATGAGTCCAAAACTATGGCAATATTTATGCTTGTAGCTTGCTTCAATTAAGAACAGTTTTATACAGAACAGTTTGTCCCCAAAATAGGCAATGTCTCTGGTTAAAAGGTTGTCACACAATTATGTTGTTTAAATATTTCATTTTGAGCCCTAATAAGCCTTTCAGTATGACATATTGCATCTTAATCAAACGGCCAGACAAGTGTATAATAATGCTTCATTTTAAATCCAAAAACATGCTAAATAAGTGGATATAAAGTAGGTTCAGGTTCAGAATAGAGCATAAGTAACCCCCACTCAGCACAAATCTTCTGCGTCTTTTTGAGTAGCACTTAAATCTGTAGTAACAAGCAAGGTCTGAATATCAATGATTAATTTTATTACTAAATCCTGACTACATACTGTATGTGTAACTTAACCCTGTTAGAGCTTTAGCGATCACAGGACTCTATTTCCCAGCAGCCCTCTGTAATGGTGGTGCCCAGAACTGAAAGTCTTGATCACACCCGTTCTCCAGCTGCGTCCGAAATGGCATACTTGAATACTAGCTACTAGCTTGGAGCGAGTACACGCGCTTCAACGGCTAAACAAGTATACGCATCTAGTAATGCGATCGTGTAGTGTGCACACCACCTTGGACACACTTGATCCGCCATCTTAACAACAACCACTGACCCAAGACGTCACACCACTTGAGTATGTCGGCTTTGTCAGAAACCCTGTCACACACAAGTTTCAGGTTTCAGTTTCCTTGTGGTACCTACTAGCTTTTATTAAAAATGGACATCACAGCATACAGACGATTCAGAGCAATAGCTCAGAGGAGAGAGGTTTTTTTATATCTATTATAAAATAGTATATTTTTATTTGTCTGCCATACTCCTCGTGGGATATCCTTAAGGGATATGTCAGGCTCAGATAGTGTGCTTGGGAATCATACTAGCAAATCTCTTCCGACCTAGTACGACATCTGGGAACCTTTTGCATACTACCTGATGTATACTAGGTATTTGGACACACTATATCGTGTCACATACTAGATTTGCATACTAACTAGTATGGGAGTATGCCATTTCCGATGCAGCCTTAATTATCTGAGTATTAAGGTTGTGTTTTTTTCCACCTATGTTTGTGTTAATTCTTGTCACCTGTGTCTCATTAACCCTGTGTTGTGGGTATAAAACCCCTATACATGTTACTTTGCAATGTATTTGGAAGCCCTGCTGTCCAAAACCAATCCCTGTCATTTTGCTATTTCTGGTATTTTTGACTATGGCCTGTTTTGCTCTCGACCTTGATCTGGCTCTTGCCTTGGATGTTTGTACATCACCTGACTCTTTTGCCTGTTCTTATTGTTATTATTAAATACCTGCAGTTGTATCCACACCCTGCTCTGGAGAGTCGTTCTGCATGCCATCCTCACACTGAACTGCATTACACACAGTTTGGTTATTAGTGGTGTTGATAATCTAAATTTGTGTCAAAATTCGGCAAAAATGAATATTTTCTTACAGTACAAAGAAAATATGATGACTGATGACTGATTGTGGAAAATCAGTTGAAAATAATGCAAAACAACTCTGCATCTTAATAATTTATTTTCTTAGCTAACAGTTGATTTATTTCTATATTTTTCGCATAAAGTCATTTGCATATCCTTAATTATACAGTGCTAATTCACAGTTGAATCAATGCCTTTGTCAATGTTATATCAATTTTGAAGTCAATCAACACTGATACTGTGGCATTGTTTCAATGTCTAATTGCCGCAGTTTAAATGTTGATTCAAAGTTATTTTTACATTGATTTATAAACTTTTAATAACTTTAAACTTTAAACATTAAACTTTTCTTCAATCTGACTGGTAACTGGGAAGGTAGGATGAGAGACATTGACTTTGACCAGGATGTTTAACAGACTGGTGTTCAGAACCATATTCACTTTTATACAAAATGATTTACAGTATGCATATATATGCAGTAAACCTAAAAGAATATTTGCCTTGTAGTAATAGTAATCACTGCTGCGAAGAGGAACGTTACTGCAGAACCATGCTCTCCCTCTGCTGTTCAGTCTGACCGCAGCATGGACACAGATGTCTGTGACGTGCCTAAGAACCTAGACAACACCATCCACTGATTATTTTTTTTTTTTTTTATTGAATTAAACTTTATATATTTAATACAAATTCCTTCTTATTATGTGTCTCTGTAGCAAGCTTTATCCCAGTCACTGGCTCACATACCCATGCTAATAAATGTCACCATACTTCAGCTTGGTGTAAGGAGTTCACGGCCTCATATGACCCCTATTCATTAGCATATTAACGCACTGCAGTTGAGCTGGGAAGTGTTGTAAATGAAAAAAATGTATGTGTACAAGTCAAGGAATTTTATCCACTCTTATTTATTGACTTTCTTTTTTTTTTTTTTAGTGACTTGAAGCACATTGGCATCTCATTTAGCAGGTCCCTGATGTAGACACCTCTGCCTACTGTCTGTAAGCCTTTTTCCGCTCCAGTGATTTGCTGGAAAGGGACACAATATTGTTTCTCCTCCTACTTGCATTGACATCATTCCATCGTCCCACATTATAAAAAAAAAAAATGTCAGAGAAAGAGAACAGTTGAGCCAGTTAACGTTTCATATGTTGTGGCAACGATAGAAACTTTTATAAAAATGTAATTTACAGTTCACGGATGAATCACAGTCAGATTAAAGAAAGCAAGTAAACCAAGCACCAAGCGTCTTGTTAAATTGTGTTGAAACCCGAGAAAGGACAAGGCAAGTCGAGGCAAGGCATGACCCAAGGATATTACTTGTGTTACACTGCAAAAAGTCAAGCTCGGATGAGAAACTTAGTGAATGAATGAGAATGTTCATCCTGTGCCAAATGCAGGGTGTAATTACTCGGCTCTTCTCGATATTATAAAATGGTTCTTTCAGATATGCAGCGCTTCGTCGGTTTGAATCAAACCCTGGTGTGTTTTTCCCCCTGATGGTGGTTTGTTTGAGAACACAGCCATCACACACCAAAACAACCGCTCTGAGTGTCTGAATAAGGTGGTCTTGGTTACGTTCCAACCAAACGTTCAACAGATTCAACTGTCTAAGTGATTCAACTCTGAATCGACTCTGTTGAAGGAAGTGGCTAACCATGATGTAAAATGTATGATGATGATGTAAAAACTGTAACCATTATACCACTATTGACAGATTTCTAATTCTGACCAGTCAGAAGGTGTTGGTTTTAATATTCTTTAATTGCAGCTCTGACTACAACATATTACATCATATGTTTATATTAATATATAATGTTCTTCACTTGGGTACTCATGTTAAGAGTAAAGTGAGGTGAAATGATCGATATATTGTGCTTGCACAAAGATTAATTAGACCTCTGCATTTAAAACATCTGTGCAGTAAAACACACACACACTAGGGGGCAGTCAACACACTTGCCCAGAGCAGTGGGCAGCCCTTATCACGGCACCTTGGGAGCAGTTGGGGTGTTAGGTGCCTTGCTCAAGGTCACTTCAGTTGTATCTTGTCAGTATAGGGTAATTAACCTGCAATCTTTAAGTTACAAGACCTAACCTCGAGCCACTGCTGCGTCAGAGGACATTTATTTAACAGGGAGGGAAGTTCCCAGTGTTGATGCTGAGGGTAATGCTGTAACCTGCTGCAGGACACTGAACACAGGGATGTCTTCAGGATTGAGGACTTTACAGTTTACCATTTCTTGGTAGAAATGACATGAAGCACGTTTGGTCGTTTGTCTCAATACAGAATAAAAACAAAAGGATTGGGAATGAGTAATTGTGTATGGCTGCTATTATGTAGAGTAATAACTTTGTATGAATGTAGGAAAATTGCTGGAGTATAAAAACAATACTTTCTCTGGGACATGCTTTTATTAGAATTTTGACTTTAGGCCATAACACTCATTCTGCTTTGCATTAGCTGCATCATTGATTAGTTTCCTATAACACCATGACCCCAAGTGTTATACGTTCACTAACACAACATCAATATTTCTGGAAATTATTGCCTTTCTGTTTTTTTTTCAATCCAGTTTAAACATATTTTACTCTAGTTCAATCTAGTTTAAACATACTCGTGTGTCCACTGCAGGACAAATTAATAATTTATAATAAATTACTTTAAGTGAATAATGATACTATCCTGACTATGAGATTATTATTATGTCCTTAAAGTAAAAATGTACATTACTTGTATTTCACTTCATTTGTTTATTTTTTTTCTCACCAGGGTAGTGGAAAAATGGAAGTGTAACTGCCCTTATTGTCCTCTTGAAATGATACTACAACAGGATGTCTCGCCTTGTATCGTGGTCTTTGGCTTGGCTCTCGCTCCTTACCCCCTTCCCGTTTGCTTTCACCCTTTCCACAATTCATGTTTCCAGGAAGTTCCTGTCTCTGCTGAAACTCCTAAAATACGGATACTACGCACTGAATGCCACCACTAAGAATAACCACAATGAAGTTGGTTTTATTTTAGATCCTGGGAAGACTGGAAAGTCAAACAGACTGTGAGGGAATGTGTGTGTAAGTGTGTGTGTGTGTGTGTGTGTGTGTGTGTGTGTGTGTGTGTGTGTGTGTGAAAGACAGAGAGAGAGAGAGAGAGAGAGAGAGAGAGAGAGAGACATAGAAACATGAGGCTGATAGTGAGTCAAGCGTGTGAATGTGAGGTATGTTTTCATGTCTTGGTATAAATGAAATGTCCTCAAGCATGGGAATATCTCACACTTTTGAGAAATGAAGACTGCTTTTAAACAAAATCTGCAGCTTATATTTGTCGTAAAAAAAAAAAAAAACATACCCAAGTCGTGGTAATGGTTAGATTTCAGTAGAATAGTATTAATTGATTGTATTAATGATTATGATAATGAAAGGTCCTCACAAGGATAGTAAGCCAAACGTGTGTGTTTGTGTGTGTGTGTGAGTGTGATATGGAGGGATTCAGGAATGTGCCTGGCCTTTGGTCACTGTTGTATGGTAATACCCGAAGCATCTGTGGCACGCAAGGCTAGGCGGCCTTCATTACTTATAAATACACCCACTAGACATGGCCTGAATTCACACTGTGCCCTCACCACTGTGTGTGTGTGTGTGTGTGTGTGTGCACTTGTGTGAGAATTACGGGATGAAGAAAAAAAATCTCTGTAATTGTTACTGTATTTTATTTATAAGCAGGGTCTCATCACTTAATCACCCAGCTTTCACTCTGAGAGCTCAGGGTTATATAAGGCAAGATCAATGTGCAGTGATTCTGTGGTTCACAGGAGACCATGAGGTGGACTGTGATGAGGGATAATTTGATCAGTGATTGTAGGAAAGAAGGGATGAAACTGGAGAAGCTGGAGCAAACATGCAAAATTCTGGACATAGTAACCTGAGCTTAGGATCGAAACCTGGATCTGTAAGGAGGCAACGCTCCCCTGTTATGGCATTCTACAGAAATGCTACATCTTTATTCACCATGCTGAACAGTTTCTAGGCTCTGCCTTTTCTTACTTTTTGTTTAGACTAGATCACCTGGTCAGTCAGAACCCATATGTACCTGTATCATATATGTATCTGTATCTGTATGTGAATCCTTATATGTTTCCATACCCAGGTGTGGGTAGAGTAGCCATAAATTGTACTCCAGTAACAGTGTTGTTACTTTAAAATAATATGACTTGAGTAAAAGTAAAAAGTCATCACCCAATTAATTACTTGAGTAAGAGTAAAAAGTACGCCAACACTTTAAATTACAGCCTGCATATTACTGGGTAAGTACAGAGTTAATACAGAGTAAGATACCATAAGTAAAGGGGATGATACTAGAAATATGTGGTTATTACCTGGTATCTTATGGTTATTACTGGGTATCTTACAAACATTTTACAAACACACGTAAATATGTTCCGAAGCCATTGTACTTCTAAGCATAATTATATTATTATATTCAATTACAAAGTTGAATTAAAAGTATGGCAGTTTATGCAAGTGACTAACCATAATAATCATAATCATCATAAGCACATACTGTAGATATTTTATACTGTTTAGCCCGTTTGTACCGAGGCATTATACGTACATAGCTGACTCATGATGAAATGTTTCTCATGTGCTCACATGGGTACGGCAGGGAATTTGCATCGTTGTCTTCCCCACTTTCCTGCTTCCTCAGCTTATCAGACTTACCTTTGGGTAGTTCTGTTCACGCAAGATGTCCTCGGCATGTATCGTTCCTTTTTATATATTTACCATTCTTTGAAATACACAGAAAATAATGTAAATATGCACCTCCAGAATTTAACTCTTAAGTGTTATGTTAGTGCAAGATAATACCCAGTACTTTCCTGTATCTTACCTGTAGGATACCCAGTAATAACTATAAGACACCTGGTAATAACCACATATTTCTAGTATCATCCCCATAACTTATTTCGTACTTATGGTGTGTGTTATGTGTAAAATGTTTGTAAGATACCCAGTAATAACCGTAAGACACCTGGTAATAACCACATATTTCTAGTATCATCCCCTTTACTTATGGTATCTTACAATGTATTAACTCTGTACTTACCCAGTAATATGCAGGCTATAATTTAAAGTGTTACCAAAAGTACCAAGTGAAAAAACTACTCAAGTACTGAGTAACTGCTGAGTGACCTGTTTGTTCAATAATCAGGATGTCAAATAATACACCTGAATGCACAATAATATATAAAACAGCACTGAACAAGTTCAGAGGTGAAGAATTTCTCTTAAACAACTAAAACAATAATAAATTAAATCTTTATAAAGTAACATAAATTCAGTTCTCTTCGGGTTGTTGTAAACTCGCGCCAAATCTCTGCCATTGTACTGGGCCTCTGTGCACTTTTCTGCTTGTGTTTGCTGCGGTGATTTTGTGTGCAGTCATGTGAAGGCTTGGCTCTGTTTGATTGGTAAAACAGAGTCAAACATCGCTAGTGGCTACATTTGATTGGTGAGATGCTGTCTTGTGACAGAGCCTCTGTCGGAACTCTCGACAAAACAAAACAAAACGAAGAGATCATGCATAAGTAGCGAGTAGTGAGCAAAATGTAGCTCAATGTAACGGAGTAAAAGTAGCTTCTTCTTAACAAATATACTCAAGTAAAAATAAAAATTATGCTGCATTACTATTATTAGTATACCTAAGGGCAGAGCCGGCCCGAGGCATACTCGAAATACGCGGCCGCTTAGGGCCCCTACGCCACCAGGGGGCCCCTAAGAGCACCAAGATATCATGATAAAAATAATATATATTTTTAAAATAACATTGCATAATAAAACAAAATGGTATTACACAGGTAAAAGTGAATATTATATTTATTTATTTTCATAGTTGGCACACCTATATATAGGTCAATCAGTTGCTGCTGTTGTCTGCTGCCACTGTTGGCAAATGCAAATATGCACCACTTGGGTGGACTTCAGCGTATTGCACAATATGTCTCTCTGGGCAAATTGCTCTAAGAAAATAAAATAAAATTTAAATAAATAAATAAATAAATAAAAATCAGCTCCCGCCTTAGGCCTTCCACTTCCTTTTTGTTTTTTGTTTTTTTTGTCTGGCGCAGGGAAAAAGGTAATTGAGCGATATGCAGAGGTGGTTGGAGGGGGTGTGGGGGGCCTTAAATGAAAATCTGCTTAGGGCCCCATAAAGGCTTGGGCCGGCCCTGCATAAGGGTATTTGTGCACATGTATGTATTTATATATGTATCTAAACCTGTATATGTATCTCTACCTGTATTTATATATGTATGTGTATCTGTATTCATATATATACCTGTAGACCTGAGGGTATCTGTTCCTGTATTAATATATGTACATGTATATGTATGTATTTGTCTGTATATACTGTATGCACCTAAATCTGGATATATATCAATAACTGTATATGTATCTCTGAATTCTGCCTGTACTCCTCTAAGATTGCATTTACAAACAATCTTTCATGGATGAAGGACATCACAGGAGTGCTAAATAAACCCCATGCTTAAGTTGTCTCCTTACATAAAACACACACTAAAGCCCAACTCTAACACATGAAATTATTCTGTGTGTGGTCCCTCCCTTTATTCCTTGACTACTACATCTGCGATGAATCAGTCATGAAAAAAGTCACCAAGCCACTGTGGGGAAAGATATAAACAAGGATTGAAATCACAGGTTTATGTGCAGAGTCACACTCACAGCTGCATCACTGTAGGCTGAAAGGTAGCAAGTATGAGCCAAATGCCATTCACCACAAAGAAAAGTCTTCCACATGTCTGGTTTTCTGTTAAATTTTACAATCTTCTGCATTCAGCTATAAAACATTTTATACCACATGACTGCTGAAGGCTTGCTTTGTTAATGATGTTTTTTTATAAAAGCAGAATTGACAGTCGTTCCAGTTACAAGGCTTATAAAGAAATTAACTGCTTCTAATGAAACAAATTGGAAAATTAAAAAAATATGTATATGTAAAATTGATGGTGACGTTTTTATTTTTTCTTCTGAGGACCATATATGGAAGAAGTCTCCAGTGTCAACACTTTGTAACAGTCAGATGTTCAACAGGTAAAACTTCTTATTTCTGTATTTTTTTCTGTAAGTTGGTGTGATTTTAATAATAATAATAATAATAATAATAATAATAATAATATCCTTTTAATAATATAAATGACTATTTAATGTTACTAATAAATAAAAAATCCATACAAATGCAGCTCAGTGTGTTTTACAGTAAAAATAAATAAAAGACAGTAAAACAGTTAACAGCATAAACAGCAGATCTTAATAAGCAATATTTTTTATAATATTCTTTTGCATTATA
>JAOVVF010000051.1:5150696-5161752 GCA_028565595.1 Duopalatinus emarginatus
CAGACAAATCCTTAACTGTTCTATGACTTTATGACATATTTCCTGTTAATGTGGCGAGATATTAAAATTCATAATATCACCATTTCACCATATTACAACCTATCAAAAATCCCTTCGCAATTTAACATCAGCAACAGCTCGGCATCACGCAATATGACAATGTCCTGCTCAGACCCATCAAAAGGTAGAAGAGACACACTAACATGGGAAATGAAAGGTTTATAACCATCATCTGAACATTCTACTACCTCTTGAGACAGTTTTTACCAATCCCACACCTTTTGGTTGTTTGCCATCAGCACCTTGGGTCTTTGTTTTGCTCTAAAACGTAAACGGGAGCGGCAGGAAATCAGCTGCCAGACAATGGATCAAACTTGGGTAATGTTGCCTTTACCCTTGGTGACTGAAGTTGAGATTCCCTTTCCACATCAACTACAGGAGTGCTACGACCACCAATTTGTACAGGCTCACTTAGGAGGACGTAATATATTTAATTCCCTCATTTTCTCTACTAGAAGCCTTTTAATTTCTCTTTTAACCAGCTGTCTTGAGATCGACATACCAAAATGTTCCGTAATCACTAATAAATCGTCCTTCCGACACACATCCAATTTTTCTAAAGATGGCTCTGCCAAGAATGACTGAAGATCAAACATAGCCATAGCACAGGCTTAATCAAAACACCACTTTTAGCCTAGAACACACCAAAACATTTAAGCACACAATTTTTGAAGACCATTCAAATCTCGGACGAGCCCCCACTTGAGCCCACACACAAGGAGCTGGACATGGCAGAGCATAAAGGAAAGAAATGAACAAAACAAAACATTCTTCCCTATTCTTAGTCACCCTCCCCCCACAACCAACTAGAAATCAAAACAGGGACACAAAACACTAACTAGTCTAAACTTCCCTAACTAACAAAAATACACGGGTCAGCACTGGTGACTTACCTAGGGTGTCTATACAAGTCATTCACTATCTGTGCGCAATGTATGAGCGCGCTCGTACTTACCTGCCCAAACTTCTGTAAAGAAACAAGTTACCGTTAGACCAAACATTCAAGAGAACATTAACAGAGCAGAGAGCAACATATAGCAACAGAAATCTCCCCCCTCCGCGGGTATCCTCGTCACTCGCTTTTTAAAGACTGGTTACTTCCGGATTTTCTCCCGCGCCACGATACCCGGAAGTCAGAGCTCCTCCCCCCGGCGCACCTCATTGGACGCTACAGAACCAGGTGGATGCGCCAGCCAATAGATCTGTGGGCGTAACCTATTTGGTCCATCATTCACAAACCACCAAAAATGAGACGGTACAATGAGAAAATACAATGACAATAACAACAACACCGGCCTTTGCCCGTAACAATTGTTGGTAATCATATTTCAGTTTTTGTTATTGTTTGTACAACATGTCTGTTTTCGTTATTATTTGTAAAAATATGTTTGTTTTTGTCATTGTTTGTAAAAAAGGCGATTGGACTTCAGGAAAGTGGTGTGTGCAAAACAAACATTTCAGGTTGTGTATACAAACATATTTTTTAAAACAACAACAACAAACATATTTTTACAAACAACAACAAACATCTAAATATCATCTAGAAATTACATCCCCTTTTGTTCACCCACAATTTGTTTTTGTAAAAATAAAAACCATAATACATGAAAACTAAAGAAAATAATTATCTGTAAATTAACTCCAGAATGCAACATTTATTTACCATATATTTTATTTTTTATTAAAAACAGTTATAAATATACAGCATGAAAAAATACATCACAGCATCATAGAAATACTGTAATCATTTAAAAAAAAATCTGTAAATAGCACTCACACTCTGTGACACTTCACCACATTATTTGCAAAACAACCATATCATATATGTGACTATGCTTTGGTCTACTCACAGTGACTACTCTAAAATATACATACAACATATTACCAAATGTCTAAAGTGTGTCCTTATACAGATACAGGTATGTTTGGTATATACAATTACCAAATTTACAATCCTTGTTTTAATACCTTGCTTTTTATACCTTAGCAGATATTTATGGCAAGGAAATTTTTAAATATACATATGCAAACTTTTAGCAGAACACACTTGTTCACAGTATATAAAATGGCCTCTGTGGGAGAATTTATGATGGAATACACAATAAATATCACTGTATACATTTACTTATCTTTGGGTGGCACTTATTACAAAAGTCTAAGTCCACTAGGGAATTGTGTGTGCAAATCAACCAAAACAGACAGATTTTCTGCCATGGACTCCACAAGGCTTCTGAGGTGTCTTGTGGTATCTTGCATTAGCAACAGATCCTTTTGTAGATCTTTTGTGGGATCGGACAAAACAGACTAGCCTTTACACCCTGTGCACATGAGTAATTCTTGCATGCCTATGACACTGTTGTTGGTTTACTAGCTGTCCTTAATTGGACCACTTTCAGTGTATGCTGGGAACACCCCATAAGACCTGCTGTTCTGGAAATTATCTGACCCAGTTGTCTAGATATCACAACTTTTTCATTGTCAAAGCTCAGATTTTTACAATTTACAATTGCCTATTATTATCTTCAAGAAATGACTCTTTACTTTCTGCCTATTATACCAAACCCCATTGTGTCATTGTAAAAAAGATAATTTGATCAGATAATCTGATCTGTTTTACTTTAACAAGGACAAATGGATCTGCTGCTAATAATTGTGGAGTCCATGCCTCAAGAGTTCAGATTTTGGTTGCTGTTTTGGCATGTGGTATTGATGTTGTATGTATGTGTGTATTAATCTGTAAACATTAACATTTAACATTAGGGTTTCCATAACCAACATTATTTATGTCATTAGTTACAACCAAAAACTATGATTGTCAGCATTGGTACATACACAAGTATTAATTCATATTTATTAGAGTTCAATATGTCTGTTCCATCTCTAATTAAAATAGTTACCATCAATAAAATAACAACTAATAGTTAAAGTGTTAATCGGCAGCAAATCTTTAAGATAATGGGTGTGACCAAGCAGTCAGCCTTATGCTTATAAAACTGTTACTGTATTTTGCATGCCGGCCTGGAAAAAAAATCAGATGTCTTTGTTGTCACAATCAAAATGATGCAAAATTAGGTTTTGGCCACAAACTTTTAGTTTGTTTCTTTATAATCTATAACATACTTTGATAGCTGAACTTCATGAAAAACATATCTCATCAATATAACATGAAGACATGTAATTGGCTTCCAGACAGAAAACCAGTGGCTAGGTTTTCATTTCAGATCATAAAAATAAGCAATTTTTTATGCAAACATTTAATAATATATTCAAATTTTATTTTATTCTTTGAAATGAAACACCACACCAACATTTCTGTCAAGTCCTACTTAACCACACACAAAGTGCACTTAATTTACTTTATATAACATTATAAAACATTAACAGGTGGACAAAGCAGTTGTGCCTTGTCTACTTGATGCCTCCTGAGACTTCATTCTACAATTAGGTATTTAATCTTCAGGAGTTTTAGTTTAGTATAAGCATGACTGCATTAAATGTGATAAACACATGCAGTGAGAATAACAGTAGTTTCATGATGCATTCAATGTGAAAGCAGACAGCATATATATGAGGCATATTGAAACAGAAACTTTACACTTTGTGCAATGTACTGTAAAGAAAAAATCTCAAGATAGTTGAGATGGCTTAGCCTATATTATATAGTCACATTAAATATGACATATTTAAGACTTAAATATACATAATACATACATAATATACAATTTTCAATGACCTCTTCAGGGACTTTTATATGTGAGCTGAAGTTCAGTATGATAATGATAGTGTTGCACTGGTTAGGCAGGTTGATTTTTATTTTATTTTATGTTTATCGTCCATCCGGATGAAAATAATCTATTTAAAGTTTACTTTAGTTACTAAAGTTACAATTAATAATGAAATTAATGAATTAATTAAAAACTAATTAATATGAAATACAAATAAGAATCATATAATTATAATTTGAGATGATTCTCAGGTCAATCACTCAGAAATTTTAAAAGTTTGGCCTTAGTAACCAAAATATGATTTTAGTAATTGTTATTTAATTAGGTGCATGTGTGGGATCATTTAGAATAGGCAAAGGGTGACCCTGTAGAGAAAGTTCTGCTGTGAACCCAGCAATCCTGGGATTGGCTCTGGCTCCACCATGATCACACTGACCAGGGTAATAAGCTAATGTACTTTAGTTGGACTGCCAATTTTACCCCTATACATTCCCCTTGTTATAGAGAGTATAGAAATGAAAGATTTTCCAGAATATTGATGAGGAGCTTTTCAATTGCTCCTCATGATTAATTTTTCTCTTATCTTGTATGTGTCTGGCTTTTCAGTTAGTGAACACCTTGCATACAAAGAGTACAAGTTAGCAAAAGTTTAGATTTGTCAGAATACAAAAAATCTAACACAATCATGGAGCTTCTTCCAATTCTTCTTTTAAATTTGGTGACAGATTGCTGGTTTATGTTAAAGTATAATAAATCGCATGTATATGAGTGAACAAAATAACTGTACTTAGATATATAATCAAAAGAGATGGCCTGGATCAACAGGGCATCAATTAATTGAGCAACTGAATAAGAAACTTGTGTTAAATTTGACCTGTAGAGTGTCATATCTCAGTTGCAGCAACATCGTCAAAGGTGACTTCATTGCCACTGCTTTCATCGTCCTGTTCTTGTTTCTCCAACTCAAGCCTCAGATCACGAAGAGCTGCCTCAAGCTCACGGTTGCGCCTGTACATCTGAACATAATTTTGCTGTAGTTGCTTCTGATAACGAATCACTTTGTCCTTTTCCTCTTCCCAACAGTGGCGCTCATTCTCAAATGCTGCTGCCTGATCTTCGACCAGCTGCCTCTGGCAAGCCAGCTCACTTTTCAGCCTCTCCATATGTTGCCTAGAACTCTCATGTTGACCTTTTACCTCCTTGCTTTCACTTTCTAGCCTTTGCTCCTTAACACTTGCACTACTCTCTGCTCCTCCTCTGTAGCCTGATTCAGCATATTCATTTAGAGTCTGGCGTAGTTGCATCACATCCTCCTCTAAACGGCTCATTTTGTCTCGTAGCAGCTCGTTCTCACTCTTGCGCCGTTGCAGCTCGTTCTCGCACACCTCCAGCTCGAGTGCACGAGTGCGTGTCTGTGTGTGTGCCTCCTGCAGCTGGCTCTGACTGTTCTGCAGCTCAGCCCGCACCTCTCGCAGCTGCCCTCGTAGTGTCACCACCTCTCCTACTCGCTGAGACAGATCTGCTTGCAAGTCCTTCAATTGCTGTTTAAGCAAAGAGATCTCACCCGTCTTCTGACACACCTGGGAATGATCAGAGTTAAGTGAACATCACTGTACAATATAAGACAGATGTAGGAAAGAGCTATGTGTCTGAGCAGCAAAGTCAATTAGGAGGCCATAGGTACCATAATACAATATTATGCGATTTTTATCATATTTTATCATGCTGTCACTGGGCATGAGGCATTGCTGGTTTGACATTAGTCATAGATGTAAGTTTATTATAGTCAGGATTGACATAAAGGGCTGATTTATAGGGCCTGAGTCGGTATGAAAGACCTAAAAATGTCATATAGAGCCCAGTGAGGCTCTATATGATGGTGGTTCCTTTTGGATCATCTTTAAGACTTCAAAGTACCAAATGTATATGTTTGTAGAGCAACTCACAGCTTAGTAAACTACATTTAGATTACCTTTTGGAATCAACAGGAATGTATATAACAGGTAGTGGAAGAGCTAATTTTGCACTCCTGGGCTTTCGCCAATAGTAAACAATATTTAAAAATAGCAACCATTCAATTTTTTTGTCAGTTAGAAGATTGGCATTTTAGGAGTATACTGCATCATTGGTCCTCCTGCTTTCCTGTATTTCTGATACCAAGCACTCAAAGGTTATCATCAAGGCTCTCTCAAACTCACCAGTCACTTCATGTGTTATATCCTAAATACACATAATGGACCCTATTTGCTCAGACCACAACAGCAGGACAGAATCAGTGCTGCTTGATTTACTGCAGCCTCTATAGTGTCAATCTTCATGGTTTCCCCCTCTGAATACCTTTAAAACTACAAACATTTTGCAGTAGTTCAGAGCAGAACCCTTTCATAATGTAGGAACCATTAGCCATCCAAAAAATCTTTTTCAGTTGCAACTTTTCTGAATCCAAACCTTCATGACTTCTCACAGTCACAGTTTGTTCCTGATCTCTTTCTTTGCTACCCCTTCCTTACTTCCCTGCTGTTCTGCTGTCCCAGTTTAGGTAGCCTTGTGGCCCAGTAAAGCCTAATAAAGATCTGGAATAGACTGTAGCTCTATTTTCTCTCTATATATGTGCTGAAAGTCCAGATGTGGCTCCTGGCATGCCTGACCCCTGACTATGGTCTCCAGCTGTGGGACAGTCTAATTTCCATTCAGAAAGAAGCTTAACATATTTAATGGAAATTCAACACTTTCACTGACTCTGGATTCTCAGTAGTTCTTCATTTGTAACCTAGCCTAATATCAATCCAAATCAAATAGCCTCTTCTCTCCTTGTCTTTCTCTTAAATCTTTTATTTCAGCCCTTGCTACTATGTTGCTTTGTTATGTCTTTTTTCTGCCATTAGGCTCTATTTCCTTTAATTTGTCCTCATTTTATCTTCTGTGTGGATCTGTTAGATTAGGTTCATTGTCCATTGCACCATCCTGGCCTTGCACTGGTTCATTGTCTTTAGCTTGTTTTGCTTGTGTCCTGTTACTCGAGTCCTGTGTTATGACCTAGTCTACTATACTTGTTACTTGTCAAATCATGGTCAATACCTGCATCATGTATCCTGCATTGGGCTACACTTAACAGGTGCATTTGCATTCACCTAGCCTAAATAAGGTTCTCATTCATCTCACCTCCCATTTGGTCTCCTCCAGTCTGGGTCCCAGTTGTGTGTGTTCCCGCTCAAAAGAGGCACAGCGTTCCTCAAGCCGCTCACGTTGCTGCACAACTTGCACAAAGTCATCGTGTAGTTTCTTTTTCTCCTGCTGAAGCTGGAAGATCTGGAACTGTAAGAGCTGCTGTGCCCGCTGGGCCTTCTGTGATGCCTTCTGCATTTTAGTGGCACAGCTCTGTCGCAGTTCTTCCATCTCTAGCTCACTGCGTTTCTGCTTCTCTTCATAAACCTGGACACAGGAAAACATTATTTATGGTAATTTGGTACTTAATCAAAATTACTTGTGTTTCTTAAGGTTAAGTAATTTTTTGAGTGGCTTAAGATGTGCTTTCTTATATGCAGCATTATGACGTTTGCTTTGTTTTTCATAACATGTAACTATATATATGTTTAAGTATATTCAGATTTTTAAGCTGAAAAAGTTTTTGGACATAGAACACTTTTTACTAACCTGACAGATCGCCACCTCATTATCATCCAGGTTCTCTCTCAAATGATGCAACTCCAGCTCTCTCTCCCTCAGTTTTTCTTCTAAGTCTCTTACAATGGCCTCATAAGCCTCTATTGGTGGAGGAGAGGGTCCACCTGATCCCATGTCCGATATACCTGGTTGACTACGACTTCCAAAAGAAGCTGTGCTTTTGCTTGAAGATGAACGCCCACTGTCTGAATTGGAATGTCCATGGCCAAGCACAGGCTTTCCAACTTCTGTTTGGTTCAAATTATAAGCAGGGCCATTGTATGCATTCAAGTTGGTTAATGAGTTGTGTCCTGATTCTGTCATAGTGAAGGACTGGCTGAACAATCCATTTCGAGCTCCACTGTAGGAGCTGCGTCGTTCTGTTGTTACTGGACTGACGGTATCTTGTTCGGGAGACAGTAAACTAAGGTTACCTTGGCTCCCAGATAAGCCTCCCCCCAGCTGTGGTGAGAGAAACTGCATAGCATTTTTGCTCTTGGGCACCACAGGCCTGAAAGCTGTTGGTCGGATGATGGCCTGCTGTACATTCTGTAAAGTACAAATAGTTAAAATGATTCTTTATTGGTTAATATTTGGTAGTGCATTTTTTTTATTTTTTATTTGTAAATAATTCAGCAAACTCTATTTAGTTTCTTACACACTAGGTTATTTTGTGATTTATGATATGGTTTAAGTTTTAGTTCCAGGTTGTAACAGTCTAGGTACTCATGCCATAAGAATGCTTAAGAAACAATTGTCTGCTATTTGTATGATTTATACTCTGTCAAAGACTGCATATTTTCCCACTACTATAAACCTACACAGGCTTAAGAACATGGCATCTTCTTGCAATTACTTTCTTGCCTCTAATTTCAGTGAACATATACTTTTAGACATTTGTGTATGCATTACTTACCCTTTCTAACTGCCCTGAAACAGGGACCAGTTTAGGAGGCCCATCCACACCCATCTCCCTTCCATTCTGGCCTGAATCCAGCCAGTTATCATTCCAGTCAGTGATCAAATCCTCATGTGAATATGATCGCCCTCCAATTCCTTTCCCTCGAGCTGCAATGGTCTTCCTTTTGCTAGATGGTGTTTGACTTACAAAAATTCCTTCATGGGAGGAATCAGAGAGTAGTCGTATTGAGCCTCGTGTACCCCGGCGGAGCTCAGCTGTGACCTCTAGGCTGTTCCGTCCATGGTATGCGGTATGGCTGGGGATCATACTGCTTACAGAGCCCATACTCTCTATAAAGGAGGAGGAAACAGGAGAGGAATGTTGTCTATGGCACTCCAAACGTGCAGGTTGGTCATCAGTAGTCACTGGAAGGGTCTGGACCAGTGCCATACCTGTGGCTTACTGCACCCACACAATCTACAAACAAACAGAGAGATAATTCAATAGTCTCTAAGATAAAATGGTCACAGTGTGATCGTTAGAAAATCTAGTCTTAATGTAGATCTCATCATATCACATCACATCACATCACATCACATCACATCACATCACATCATATCATATCATATATCCATGGAAACAGTTTATAAGAGGTCACAGACTTTAAATGTGAGATTGCTATTTATAAAATCAGGAACATAGATTACAGTTTATAAACTTAAGGTACACATTTTTTTCTCTTTAGCGACCTCTATCAGGCTCTGTACCTTTGAGGGTGTTCAGAAGTGTCAAAAATCATAAAGGCAAAGGTTAAACTGGTTCAGCCTTAGGAAATTCATATGGAAATGACATATGACATTTCACTGTGTTTATGTTTTCCCTGTGCTCTGTATTCAACTGTCACTGTTTTTGTGCTTTGGATAATATTACAGAAAGCTTATTCTTACACACAGAGAGTGTGCCTACTTTGATGCTAGCATGTTCATGTTTCCACGATTTTGTGTTCAGCCACAGCCAAAATGTGAGATGTGAGATGTGTCTTATACCTAGCTTTTTTTCAGTCAAAGGCTAAAATTATTTTTGGTTTTGCGTAAACGTTCACCTTTATTTCCTTATACACCTTTAGAGTACTTATAAGCTCATATATTTATATGTTCTACATCGACATAATAAACAGCTGAAAACGCATGTTTTTTGTTTATCTATGTATCTACTACCCAAATAACAATATGTCTGGCATGCTTATGTATGCACTTCAAAATGTTTACAGAAGTATTAAGGCAGCAGGTTCTGAGTTAAAACAACACATGTTAAGTAAGATTTTATTCAGTACTGTCCATCTACCTCCTACAAAAATGACTTGAGCTTTTGTGTAAACTAATTATAAGGTCACGCACATTAATGACGCTTTATTTTTACACAGCCCAACGAGGGTTAATCATGTGGGATTTTATATATTAATACACATTTAATTTGCTTACGTATTTCAAACCTATGACTACTGGAGTTAAAGAAAGCTATTTGCCATATCTTCTAGGCCAGATAATGAAAATATGCTGAATTATTACTTACAGTAGTTTCTTTAAACTGTTAAAATAAATGAAAATGTACTAAAGAAAAAACAGTAAATGTACATACAACAAAAAATATAACATTTTCTGCAGTGGATTTTTGTTTTTGCCTCCAAGCCTATACTAAAAAGGTGAGTAAACTAGCGAAGGCAATGTCTGATGAAGTAATCTGCTCTGGCCCCCTCCCAATGTGACGATGTAACTTATGGTTGCTGAACTGCTGGATGTCCAAGTGGTGCTCTGAAAACAATGTGGGCTTTATAGACCAGTGGAGTAGTTTTGAGGGCAAGGCTGGCCTGTTAGGGCGGGACGGTATCCATCCCACTTGGGAAGGTGCTGCTCTCATTTCTTGTAGCATAGGACATAGCCTTAGAACAGGCCTAGTTAATCCATGACAATCCAGAGCCAAGGCCAGGGAGCAGACAAACCTGACCGTCTGCGAGTCGTGACCTAGGTTTTACCATATTGAGTGTCTGGTGTCTTTTCCCCCGAGCCAAACAAAAATATAGAAATACTCAGAGTTTGAATAGCATTTGTTAAACAAAGCTTTAATTGTTGGGATATTAATATTCACTTTGATAATCCTGATGACCCCCTGAGAACTGCAGTGGTGTCCATTCTAGATTAATCAGAATGTAACAGGACCCACTCATAAGGGTATGTATAAGTATGACCCACTTATCCTGATGCTTTTCACATCAGTACAGCCTCAAGCATACATTTACAACAATTACTGCAGAAAGTTTTGTCAGTAAAACTCCCAGATTTATCAGCTTTGATCGCTGTCCGACCCCACTGAGCTTGATCAGGTGACTGAATGCTTAGAATTTCGAATTCCGTTCTACTCTGGATAGTGTAGCAGAGAATAATAATTAAAGAGAAAAACACTGTGGTATAATGATTGCACATGCACTTTAAAACAGACCACTCAGAAATTAGTGTGTAACTGGCATCAAACTAACCTGGTTGTGTATTATGTATTATGAATTATGATTATATATGTAAGTAGTAGTGACGACTTTTTCAGTGATAAAGTTGAAAACATAAGGCACACATTTATTACAAACCAGATTCCAAAAAAGTTGGGACACTAAACAAATTGTGAATAAAAACTGAATGCAATGATGTGGAGATGG
>JAOVVF010000051.1:5165796-5178063 GCA_028565595.1 Duopalatinus emarginatus
GACGGTATTTGCCTTAATCAGTCTTAGGTGTATTGGTTAGCATTAGCAAATCTGGCAAATCTGATCTATGACTACATTCAGGCGGAAATGATCTGAAAGTGAGGGTCAATTTGGCTTCCTTTCATACAAGCCTAAGTATTTACATCACACATATACATAAACGGATTAGAGCAATGTTGCAATGTTATATTCCTTTACACACACATATATATATATAAGGTGTTATATTGTCCTTAACAATTTGGGGAAGTAAAAATAAAATTTATCATAGGCATGTTGCTACTCATGCTTTCAACCTGAAAGTGGGTGTGGTCATTTAATCAACAGGAAAGTGGCGTATGCTTGCTCTCATCCACTGCACCAATTACGTTGTGAACTGAATTCTGTTAAATACCACTGTAATTGTTGTCATTTCCATGAAACCTTTTATGTAAAAGGGAACCTAAGTTAAGGATATCTGAGGAATGTATCTTGTAAGTCAAGATGCACTTGACTAATGTGCTAAAGAATACAAGCGTAAACATCTGAACTAGACTTTTATCCCACTACTTAACTATAGCACTTTAAAGCATGTATATATTATTAATACCACTCCCTGTGTATTTGTTTTTAACTTTTACCACTGTATCCTACAGAGAGTTGATTGGTCGATGTCTCGAGCTGCCCAAAGAGCCGAAGTTCCAAATCAATGATATAATTGATCAGAAACCACAGAAATCAGGCTGCTGTGGCTTCACATAGGACCTTACCACACACAATAACGGATGAGAGACGATATAGGAATGAGTTGCCATGAGAAAGTGAATGATCAGAGATGTTTCAGGCCAAATGCAGTCCTTAAACCTTTATAGAAGCCCATTGCGTGTATCATACGCTGAAGGAATGTGCTTGTCTTGAGCAGATCTGCTTAACTTTAGACAGATATATGCAGAAACCTCAGACCAGAAACTTTACAGCAGGAATTTTAGATCAGGAACTTCAGTCTAAAAACTTTAGATCTGAAAAATTCAACCCGAAAACATAGATCAGAAATGTTATTCCATAATGTTCATTCTAGAAAATCTGGTCCTTACATGATTAAAAAAACAGTTCCTGTTACATTTATATATAAGAATTTAATAACAAAACCACAATTACATAAAAATGTGTGATGTTTCTGCAGTCAGTGTTAACTTTAAATCTGAATTTGATACTACTAAGTTTACAGAAAACTAGGCTTAATTTCTGTAGCCCTCCAGGACTAACACTCTGAACAAAACTCTAAAGTAAAGTAACTGTTTAGCTTCAGTTATTAATGATGATAAAGACACACTCGTTATGTCTCGGCACTTCCCCTTTAAACCACCAGAGGGAGCAACAGTACAAGAGGTTTGATGTATTAAATGGAAATCACAGTCAGGTTCAGGCTGACTCAGCTACCAACAACTGTATTTAATCAGAAATGAGAACCCAGTTATGTTAGATATAATTAAATATAATTTAAACAAATAAAAACCCTCAGTAATTTAAATTTAAAGGACAGACCTGTACTGTATAACACAATAAAATAATGCATTATTCAGTACAAACTGTTTTAATACTATGAAGCTAAAAAGTAAAACCTGATTTTAGCTCAGTTCAGGTGGACTAATAAATGTGGGCTATAAACATCTCTACACCTTCAGCCTCTTTATACATGGCCAGATATGTGAAAATGCAGGGATCTGGAATTGCCCCTTTAACTTCCTGTTGTTCCCAGTGAAGAAGGCATGGCTCTGTCAGTGTCAGTAAACAGTCTTTACCTGTCAATATCCAGGCACGTCATATCATATCAAAAATAGCTGTATGTCATAACACTTGATTCTCAGCTCCTTTCATTGTGTTTTGTATGATCAGATTAGGCATTTAGATGCAAATTGTAAATCATACAGAATTCAATGCTGTATTAACTTTTGATGACTTGTGAATGAAAAACAGTTCCGCCATTCTTACATGGAATCATCTGATCTTTATCTGATCTGATCTGATATCTGTTTAGACAGTTTTTTTTTTACTTATTTACTGTATAGCTCAAGTTTTTTAGAGAAGACTGAGCACATGGAACATATCTCTGTCTTAATTTCTCCAAGTATTGTTACAGAAGTATAATAACATGACTGTAATGTCTGTTTTTTTGTCAGATGTTTTATGTTTAAACTCTAAATTGTATATAAAATAATGTTTTGCTACTTACATATGAAGTTATAGGGCAGAAGGAAAACAAGTTACTGTGTGCCAGTTTTTTTATTCTATTTGTCCTTAATCTAAATCAACACTGCACTAGTTATCCTTTTATGCTGCAGAAGAGGTTACAGTATGATGTCTTAAACATGTTTCTGAAGTAAATGAAGTTAGTGTCTCAGGGTCTTTTTGCTCAATTGCATGTTTGATCTGCATGAAGCAAGAGCACACAGTCCCCAAAGCTACGCCCACCTCCCCACCCCATCAACTGATAAGATTAATTGTTTGATTTTAAAACATTGGCTTTAAGATTTTTAAAAAAGTTCATGCTTTATATCAGACTTTAAAATATAGCTTGGAGAAACTGTGTTACTGTTTAATTCTTGCTGATTTCTCATCCATTTTTCACCTTATTGATGCAATCAGGCTATGCATATGGCTAACTGAACATAGCTGAATTAAACATGACTGACCCATATCAATCACATATGCTCCTAGAAATATTTGAAAATATATGTAGTTGAAAGTTTATTTCATACACCAGACATGTTTTTTGTCTGTTTCACTCTGTTTGGATAAAGTGGAATATTGTGTGCATGTCACTTTAGGCTAAACTCCTAATGTAATAAAGTTTATAACCACTATGTGGCGCTGGTATGAGTAGTGATTCTTCTCAGACCAACAGACTCTGATCAGCATGCTTCAGTTGGAAAGAGGTCATCATAATAGAGTCTTCCAGTAAAGTGAGGGCAAACAGGATATGAAGGAACTTAGAAGACTCCATGAAGAGGAATCTGTGCTGAATTACCAAACATTCATTTTTAAATGGAAAAGTGAGTGGATAAGGCTGTTTTAATTCATTATTTTCAACCATGCACTGGTACTGAGCTAAAACTATGATTAATCCCTAAGAGATAATTTAGCCATAGATGACACTAAGTTACAAACATTTATCTCCTACCCCTACTCACTCCTACTTTCCTCCCTTTAGGTCTTAGAATTATTTGATGTTGTCAGTGTCATCAGATCTTCACTGGTCTCTCCGGCCATGAGTCTAAACAATAGGGTTTCCTCATTGCTGAGGTGAAAAACAAGAAGCAGCTAATGATTGCTCCCATCTGTAGCGGATATGTGTCTGAACGCGCGGGAACCGTGGCTGCCAGGACGCCATTGTGCACGCGAGCCTTTCTGCTGACTTTCCTCTCTGAGCTAATTTATCTGCCGGAAGCAGTGTTGTCCTAACACTGTTTCAGTGGATGAAAAAAAGCCTGGCCTGATAATGAAGCGCTGCTGGAATCGTGATGAGGCCCATCGGGGTACTTGAACTCAGTCATAGTGCGCCATTATCTCCTCAGAGTGAGCTTCCTGATCACGCTCAACTGTTTCCTGTGCCTCAGCAATCCGGCCACCTTAAAACTCTGGCTGCATTCCAAATAGTTCTCTACTTCCATTGCAAGTGCACTACACAAGGTTTAATGAGTTCTACACCTTAGCTAGTGTATAGTGCAAAAGTCATATGCACCCTATTGTTTTGTACATATTTTGTTTTATGTATATTTATACATTATTGAGCCAGTAGAAAAATATTTCAGTTTTTTTAATATTACATTTCCATAAAATAATGTTAGAAAAAAAAGGTTTGTATATCAGTAAAGAAAGCAACATATTATATGAGTCCACTTTTCAGACAAAAAACATAAGGATGGCACCTGAAAAAGAAGCATTTCATTGTGCCTAATGCACAGTATTGTATAACAGGGAGCTTTGTAATTCCTATGGAAAATGCAGTGCATAGAATAGAAATTGCTGCATTGTATATCCTGGGTCTTGCACAATATTTTCAACTCAAAGTAAACCAAGTTGATGGCAAATAGTGGTTTCTACACCCTTGTGTGTTGTATATGTACAAAGGAAGCTGTTCCTTAAGGCCCTAATCCTGCCATAATGGCTTCTACTCACTATATAGTGCACTATAAGAAGTGCACTAGAGATGTAACTGAATGTAAATGGGTAATTCAGAATGAAGAGAAACCTTCAATACAGATTTTTTGTAACATAGAGTAGTCAGGTTTTTACTTTTATGAGATTAAACGTAATCGAACATGAAGTTGAAGGGATGTTCACTAACATGCGCCACTGATACCAAGTGTGAAGTGCAGTGATAAAGAACATATCTTTTAAAGTTATCTACAATTAATTACAATGTCACAACCGAAACACAATACTTATAAATTCAGAAAGCACAGACTCAGTTTGCTAGTAACAAACCTATTTTGGTTTAGTATAGTTTTTTAAATAAAGTTCTTTAAAATAATAAAGTACACTTCATTAAAAGTAAAAGTAAGAAACTTAACACTTCTTCTTATACCACATTTTTTAGGTATGTGGCAAAATATTACTTTAGTGTAAAGACATTTTTTGGTGTGTAGTAATGTTGAAATGAAAATAGGAGATAGTGTAGTGCCATTATTATATCTTTTAACTTTATTTTACTAGTAAATTAAACGTGATGTCTGACTTATAAACTTGATGCAAATGCACAAGCTTTGTTTAAAATGAAGTTTTGCTCTATATCCTGTACGACAGGTAGCCGTTTGTCACTCAGACCTCATTAATAAGTACTTCTACTATTATAGATGTGTCTATATGTCTTTATTATAAACCCAAGACAGTGTACTATATATTGCACAATAAGAAGGGATGTATTATTCAGGAACATAAATTCTACTCTACTCCATATGTATAGCATGTCAGAAGTGTAATATATGGTCCATGTCATATTGTGCTGTACATTGCATACTTGGTAGGTATTTTATATTCAGCCTGGCTCATGACTCACACAACTTGATGTGCTTCCTAGGTAGTACACTATATACTGGACAATACGATAAAAAGTAGGGGGTCATTTGGGAGTTGGGATCTCCCTCACCTCTGGTCAATACGCTTATTGTGTCACGTAAATTTTCATCTCTATTGTAGACCAACATCCTGTCTTTCCCGTCATTCTCTTGTGCGTGTGCAGCCTGATTGCTGGATGTGCTTTCTCTTCAAGGACACGTGTCAGCTTCAAAGGCCAACAAACAGCCGACAACTGACTAATGAGTCTCGAGGCCTGGCTTGGTCGCCTGTTGACAAGCAAACACTGTCAACTTCCCTTTCCACCACAGACATGCTGTAACCATTAGCAGTAGATTTTTAGGCCAAGGAGGCTTCAGGCTGCCAGCCTGCCGCCTTCTAGGCCCCACTACTATCAGAGGTTTAGCGAGGGCTCCATTTGTGTTTGCGCTGCATTTATTTTTGAGTTAATTGTGTTCTTTGTTTAAGCCTAGATTAGATTACTCTTTGAATCACCTGTTTGAATGTCTGGTGAGTTTACTCTTTAGGATCAATACCAGTCTACCTTTGAAACTTTGTATGTTGACCAAAATCTTATGTCAAAACCCCTAATTTGTTTAGACAGGGCTCTCTTGACATGCATCTGTGTGGTCTGTAAGCTGTAGTGGAGCTGGAGCGCCTAGCTTAACTGTCTTGTGTCTCGGGATTTTGAGAGCTCTGAATGCATATCAGCAAAGTGTACTTGGACGATGGGCAGAGGAACAGAGAGAGAGAAATCAAGTGTGGTAAAATCCCACTTGTCTCTCAAATGCACCTGTGAGCAGTCAAGAGTCCTCAAGAATGCATAGTGTTGAGTGAAGATGAAGGAGCAGTTAAACAAAAAGAAAATAATGGATGGTAAATAAAACATCTATCAGACAAAACCATTTACAAAAAGTTAGTGGAACACCTTTTGTACTAAGAGTGCACAAGATATAAAATATTTGCTTAATTTTTATACATATGTTACTACGTATATAATGTGGCATAGAGTTTTAGGACATAAAACCTTTAAGTACACTGGGTCTATTAAGCATTTGTCTGTGCTGAACCCTAACCCAGATGATCTAGCATTAATTACATTGATAAATTAGCCCTCTTGCTCAAAGACCAGCAGTGGTAGCTTGGCAGTGCTGGGATCTGAACTCATAATCTTCCAATCAGTAGTGCAAGACCTTAATGTCACCTAATATTCCATTTAAATATGTCATAGATAAACACCTTTTTATTTACATTCATAATAATTAATAATATTAATAATAGTTTAAAAACCCTCAATTATTTTATTTGCTTCAATTAAACTTGGTCACATAAATAGACAATTGCAATAGGCTACAGAGTGTAAATGAAGAGTAAAATACTGGCAGCAGAGACGTCAGCATTTTACTGTTATTTTACACTTCATCTACTGTCATTTATTTTTACAGTATTTTACTGTATATTGAATTACATTATCAGTGCAAGTCTTAGCACAGATGTCACACAATATCATCTTGCTCTAGTTAAATGGTCTGTTTTTGACAACAAAAAAACGTATTTTAGCGTTTGTGTTTAGGAAATGCAAAGGGCTATGTTTAACAAAAGAGCAAAAGAGGCTAACACAATGATTAAGTAAAGGTAGGGTAGTTAATAAAATAAAATTTTGTTAATAAAAAAATCCGAAAATCCTCTAATACTACAGTGGACAACCTTTAAAAAATCTTCAAAAAAAATTATGCAGACAAAACAATACCAGACACTGACCATATCAGAAGATAAGCAACGTTAGCAGCTAGCTATCGTTACCTCCTAACCTCGACGACGACTCTGAGCTGTGTGGTACATCTGCGCCGGGAGCAAATAAGTTGGCTTGTGTCGACTCCTTCAGGAGAACGATGGATGTCGGCTCTGGTCTGGGAGTTTGTTAATTAGCTAATACACACTCCATGCACTGATGTGAGGTGTAAGACAGTCCACAGAGTACAGAGACTAGAAAAGTGTGTGAACTGTGGAAAACAAGATGAGTCGCGTTCAAATAATTCGACTAACCTCATTGCATCAAATTCTGCAAAAAAATTATTTATTCACTCAAACAGAGTATTTATTTATTACGGTTTTATCAAAGAAACCGTTTATCATACAAACATAAACATAACCTACAATCATACAGTACCATGTAATATTTGCAATGGTAAAGTGTCGCGTATTTTTACAGCTTGACAGAAAATACTGTATTATGCTGATCAGTTAACAGTTATCTGCTGTTACCGGTAAACGGACCGCATTACTGTTCATTTACGCGCAATATATGTTTATTTAACAGCATTTTACAGTTTTACTAAATTTCGGTAAAATACTATTGAGGATCCATCATAATTTAACAGGAAAATTCTTTCCAAAACGATAAAAAAAGTGCTGTGACACAAACAAACCTTTAGTATAGTAGATATTTACATATTAAAGGTCTTGTACAGAAGTGTAGGTTTGTGGTTTTTTATTATTATTTATTTTGAGTCTGTGTCCTCACAAGATTTTTTTTCTTTATGGAAACTTAAACAGTTTTTTTTGCTTCTAGCTTGTTTATAATTTTTCTTAATCTGTATCTGTAAAGATATTTTGTGAAAATGTTTATAGGCCATGCATAGAATGACATTATCATCAGTCTAAGTCTTTAACACGTTATCTTTGCTCACAGTTCTCCTTCCCACCCACAGTGTCTATACTGATGGCAGAAGCAACAACCCAAAATAGCCAGTGACAATCTGAAAGTGTAGTTCACCCAGTTTTTCTCTAGGAATGAATTCTATACAAATGTTTAGTTTTTATTCATCTATGCTTATAATTAGCATAATGTCAACTTTGTTTAGTGAAACAAACACAAAGACCTCCTGTCACTTCTCTATCTCTATCTTTTCCCCCATTTTTTCTCTGAGCTGGATGTGAGCTCACTGTTCACTGTTCACTCTTGTGAAACAAGCAGTGCATTGGCCTTGTCAGAGGGCTCTGTGCTCATTTGGAAAGCAGAAGTGAAACGTTCGTTTCTCTGTGAATCCTCCACACTCTGCAGAAACCTCGGCTCTCAATGAGACCAACACGCAAATCTGTCTAGCCCTGATAGTGTGCTGTTGCATACAGAGGAACATATGCAACGTGTGATAGCAATTCCTCTGGGTCTGAATTACTGTCTATTTCTCTCTCTGCAATCGGATCACAGATTCAGAGTTAAAAACAATTGAGTGACAGGAAATGATAAATACGGTTTCCATTATCTCTATGTCCGAGATACAAGACACGCATTCAAAGGTTATGTTTTTTACTCTTGTACAGTTGTATATGTCATGTCATTAAGTTAAGTGATATGCTTTAAGCTCAATAATTGTGACCTTAAGCTCATAAAATCAGTCTGTATTGTCAGAACTTTTTCTGTCTAAGAATGTAGCATTTTATTTAAGAAATAAAACACAACTGGGAATATTATAAGAATAATTCTACAATTTGTTATATAATATAATATATAATGTGGAACAGCTACTATAAGGCGATTCACACTTACTGTTTCTTTTTTTTTTCAAGAAAAAAGTACAGTTTGTCATATTACTGAGAAACTAGAAAGCAGAAACTTAGCAGTAAACTGTTACACAGTGCTGATACTGGAGACTCCTTCCATAGATGTTGAATAAAACTCACCAGTTTTTTAATTAACATTGTTTTATTTGTATAATATATTTATATAAATCAAATTATAAAGATCATTGTAAACCTGGGATTTGAATTACAGCCTGCACTGTAGTCAGAGCCTCTGTTACAGAACCAAACTATTAATTTTGATAAATCAGGTTGAGTGATTTCACAGTGATGTGTTATAGTATAATTAAATTATTATACTCCCAATCTTTTTAGGAGTACTTCCATTACACCAGATAAATTACATTTTTTTTTCCCTAATTAGAGTAACAAGACTTTTGGTTATAACCAAAATGATATAATTATGCTGATTCTGTCGAAGCTACAGATCTGAGACAGACTATAAACTGTTTTAGAGTTAGCACTAACTTTAAAGCCTAGCAACTCTTTACATTTCACTTGACTAATAATCCCTTCAAGTTCTTTGTTATGATTTAGTTCTACAACACAAAGAGTACAGCTTGGGTTTTCTTCCAAAATTAAGCAATTCTACTGACTTCTATACAGTCCCTACTCCTGTAAAAATGACTTCTTACATGTATTATGCATGAACAAGTGCTACATCATGAAACGTTTCCATGAATTCTTTTTTCAAGTGGACATATTTTGGCTTGAACACAACTCTGTGTCATGTTGTGGGAAAAAATAGAAATAAAGTTTCAGTTCCTGTTTGTAGGCAATCGTGAAAACTTGTTCATCCCTCAGGGAGTCAATTTTTCATATCGTTTGTCTCAAGCCATAGCACTCAACCCTAGCATAGATAAAACTCTGTACTGTTTAGCCGGATTTAGAAAAAGCATGTTTATAGTTACAGATATTTGTACATGCATATCAATACTTTTTTTCAAGTCAAACGTCTCTGAAGCTTTCCACTTCCTAGAAAACTGTAATATATAGGGTATGAAATAATCCTTAATGCTAGAGCACAAATCTGTTTAGAAAACTGCTGCACCTCGCCCAACCAACATAAAATTCTGCCTCTCAGTAACAAGTGCACTACTGCATGAAATAATATCTTATCCATCCTACATAAAATACTTTCTCCATTAGGGAAACATTTTCTAAATTCAGTTGGCGTGAATATAAAATACATTCAAATGTATTGCATAAAGTATAAATTAATGACTTTTCAAAAAGAAACTATTGACTATATGTTTTTAACCCTAACATAATGGGCTACATAGCTGAAACAGTTGACAGGAATTGGACACATGAGCATACTGCCAACTGCCGCCCCACAAACACCCACCTCAAAAGAAGAACCCAATGATTACAGTTTCAGAATTGCACAGTTCAGTTAATTTTTGTGGTTACTAACTTTCAAAATCCACACAAGTTATGAGTTATGGAAGCATTGCACAAATGAAGTGCTTCCTGTGCACAACCTGCAAAATGCAATGTCATTGGAGCTATATTTGAAATCATGTGCTGAATTCAGCTGAGACCACATATGAAATTATTTTTTGACATGACTTGAGAAAACCAGGAACTGCATACAAGGAAACCCCACTGTAAATTATCTTTATTGGTTTAGTTATGATTATTTTAGCTGTTGTTCCACAGGATCTGGGAAGCTTTCTGTAAGATGGTGTCTGGGTGTCTAATAATAAAAATGGTTTGTATAATAAGCACCATGTTCTACTTGAGTCTGGTTAGGCATTACATAAAGATGTTTAGTGCTATAATTCTCTTTAGCCCTCAAGTCCTCATACGTTTGTGCTAACAAGTTTAAAATTTACATTTTTTTTAAATCTATCAGTCAGGCTTTATGCCTCATCATAGCACAGAGACAACACTGGTTAAAGTGGTGAATGACCTACTACTGGCCTCTGATCATGGTTGTGTCTTCCTGCTTGTTTTGCTTGACCTTAGTGCAGCTTTCGACACCATTGATCTTGCTATTCTTTTTCATAGACAAAAAAATGTTGTCAGAATTAAAGGAACAGCCCTGTCCTGGTTAAAGTCTTATTTGTTATCAGTTTGAAGATGTAAATTGTGACTTATCCACACATATTAAAATAAAGTCTGGTGTTCCACAAGGTTTTGTTTTAGGCCAGTTGCTATTTTTTTTATATATGCTACCACTGGGTAATATGATTTGTAACACTGTATCGGCTGAGTTATATGTGCCAGCAAAGCCTGACAAGAGACACCTGGGGTGCGTTTCCCATACAACAACGAAGACTAGCATAGTACAAGGCACTGTTAAAGTAACTAAAATCTGAAGCATGACTGTTTCCCAAATTATACTTTGTTTTCATGGCAGTAGTGCAAACCATTTAGGTTAGAACCACCGCAGTCTGACCTACAATGTTTTCAGATATGTTTAGTCAGATTCTCACAGCAGGAAACTCACAAACCTTGTAATATGGAAGCAAATTATGTCACGTAATTAATGTACATTACTCATATCTGAACATATTGTAATCATATAACTAACTAGCAAAATGACAAAAATAATGATAGAATGTAATAAAATAAAAATCATAAAATAATATAATAATAGCCAACTATTTTTATACAAGAAAAAATACAATAACAGTTAGCAAGTGTTAGCAACTATTAGCGAATGTTGAGAGAGCATAGTTTAATGTATGTTACACACGTGGGTTATAGCAATATTATTTGATTCAAGATTCAAGATTCAAAGTTTTATTTGTCACATGCATAGTTATACATGGTACAACATGCAGTGAAATGACCTTTGACCGCCGTCCACAAAATACAAACTATAAACTATAAAATATAAACTAGGTAGCAAAGTAACATTAATAGAAAGTTAAAGTAAAATTAAATATTCCTAAATTAGAGTAGTGGATGAGTGCAATTATGCTCAGGAACACAGAAATACATTCATGAATATATTTAGAACTGCATGTTCAAAGCAGTTGGCATTGAAATGTTCGTACCAAAAGGTTTATGTTAATTTTCAGCTTACTGACATACATCTGCATCAATGACATAATACCCAACAACTGAGAGCTGAGGTCTATGGCTGTACTTTCGATTTCACTTAACGATGGTTCTGACTATGCAAGCTACCAACATGGTTACCTCTGTAGTTCCAACTATGGTTTTGGGAAACACTTGTATCAAAACTGCATTGTTCCAAATATGTAGTTTGCAAATGTAATTAGCAACTATGGTTTTGGGAAACACAATGCAAAGCAATGTGTAAAACACAGTGGACACTGGATGTTTTTCATTTCATTTAGTTTTCAATTTAAATTCTGATAAGACAGAAGTACTTGTATTTGGACTTGTAAGTACTTGTAATCTGTGTCACCCAGATGAGGATGGGTTCCCTTTTGAGTTTGTCATCTCTTGTCATCTCAGGAAGTTTTTCCCTACAGCTGTCGCCGCTAGGGATAAAATGTACAATATATCAATGTATTATCTAAATCCTATATTTTTGTGAAGCTGCTTTGGAACAATGTCCATTGTTAAAAGCACTAACTTTTTGTTAACCCAACAGGTTGAGAGGTTGAGGACACAAGTGCAGGTAAAAATATATATCAACCAAACAAGAAT
>JAOVVF010000051.1:5182521-5192522 GCA_028565595.1 Duopalatinus emarginatus
GTGTGTGTGTGTGTGTGTGTGTGTGTGTGTGTGTGTGTGTGTGTGTGTGTGTGTGTGTGTGTTTGTGTGTGTGTGTGGAGCCATGTATGTTGTGTGCGATGTTTCTCCGATTTACATGGTGTGTAGAAGGGAAGCTAAATCAGACAAGACAGATTGTGCAATCAGACCTAAAGATGGAGTGTGACCTGAGTTTGTAATGATGATGAGAATTCGAACACAGTCAAATAACAGTCACAATCCTTACAGTTCCCTGAGGTTAAAATACGACCCTAACCTAATAATTACACATGTAAGGATACTTACTTTGATAAACATTCAGTGTATGGACATACAGAGACACAAAACAAGTATAATGATTCTCTCTGTTTCTCTTAAGCATACCCTTATTTCTCATGTCCTGAGATTAGAATCTGTTTTTGTGTTCACACTGTAGGGTTGTTCCTCTCTCTTTGCTCTGAGAATAACGTTCATCTCTTTATATCTCTTCTCTAAAGATGTAGTGTGAAGACTAAAACAGAAATGTTTTTACAGCACACGCAAGAGCCATTCAGGTCAACTACATGGTAAAACCTCTTTTAAAATAATGTTTAAGCTTCCTTTACATACCAGTAGCACAGTAAGTGATCAAGCGTCCAGTCAATGAAAAAAAATCATAAAGCAATATTAATATTTTGAAAAGCTACTGTTGGTTTTATTATTATTAATAATAATAAAATTATTATTATTATTATTATTATTATTATTATTATTATGTTGCATGCGGAATAAAAACCTAGGGCATTCTGTTACTAGATAATAATAATTTAGTGTTTTATTCATTTTTATGAAAATGAGCCAGCCAGGTGCCATCAATTACAAATATTTTATTAATTAAAGTACTTTTTAAAATGTATTTATAGTTTAATATTGTTAGTTTACAGTGTAAAGTTTAATGCTGTGTTTGAGGCTTTTAACATGATACACACATGCTATAAGGTTGGCTGTGGGTGTGTCTATATTTAAATAAGCAGTGGCAGGCAAATAAGAGTATAAAGAACTGTATTCACGTTTGATAATTTTATTTTTTTTTTGCTTAGTACAAACCATCGTTAAGCAAAACAGATGTTTCCAAAAACCACAAATTGACTGAACAATCGCAAAGACTGTCAGTAAGTTATATAGTTTAAACTACACCTGTAGACCTGAGGTTAGAAGTTTAGCTCGTGGTGATTACGTCATTGAAGGGAGAAGGCACACTGGAGGGCGGGTAGTCATACTGTTGAAAATACTAAAAAAAAAACACATCAGTCTTGCTGGACTTTAAACATGTAGTTCTTAATGTACTTGATGTATTTTTGTGTTTGTGAGTAAGACTGCATTTATTGCAATAATATCTCTGTTTCTGTAGTGAACCAGTAGAGCAGGAGTTGGTTAGGTAGGCTTTATGTGAAGAGTTCCTGATTTTCATTATCAGACAAAAACAGTGCTGATTGATGAAAATGATAACAATGCAAGTAATGATGTTATGTTAATTAAAAAAATGTGATTTTAAATCACTCAGTGCTTTCAATGCCATTCAACAAATATAGAAAAAGCATCAGTGACCACTTCATGAACGCAGGTCTGAGTCAACTCTTCAGCATTTAGCCCACTGAGCTACCAAGCAACATGTTTAACCCCTCTCTCGCATGATACTAATAATAATGGGTTTTCTTCCTCCAATTACATAAAGGCTATATAATATAATATTTTATGTTATCATTTTATCTTATATTTTATTTATAATGTAGATAGAGACTGTAAATGCAATAGCTTAGCTGTTACAGTTCTTATAACAGTTCTTAATTTTTTCTAAAAGAAGCTCTGCCTTTTTAATTATTAATAATTACATTTATTTTCAACTGCATTTAACTGTTAAGTATATTAATATTATTGTGTTGGTGTTATATTACAATGAATTGTATAAATAATGTCATACTATATAATGTTTATATAAAGCCTGTGAGTAACAGAAGTAAGAAATTAAAATAACACAATGTCTCACAATGTCAACAACCTCAGTGTGTTATGATGTAATTCTGGAACTGTCCTGGAGCAATATTCCCTCATCTTTTGACCAGATTTTATCATGGTCATGGAGAGCACTGTCTAACTTGCTCCAAAATCTCCCATCACTGTTTACTTGTTTCTTAATTTTTCTTGTCTTTACTTATGTGCTTGAGTCTTTTCATGTGCATCGTCCCTGCCCCTGTGCTCCTTTCATCGATATATTTCCCAACTATGTCCAGGTGCTCTGTGTTAAAACCATTGATTAGTCTATTTATACCCTTACATGTCTGGTCGAGCCTTAGCATCCCTCAGTTCCTTATGTCTGGTTGTACTTCCTGGTTTTGACTCATGCTAGTTTCCCTCTGTTATTCCAAGGAAAATATATTGCACATTGTACAAACATGGCCCACCCCCCCCCAGTTTTGGATTTACGTCCCTCCAAAGATGGCTGTAGGGAGGATCTGTAGTGATGATGACTGTAGGGCAACTCCATCCAAAGGCTCCACCATTCAAACAGAGGTTTTCTAAAGCATCCTTTCTGCATACTGCTGAACATGATGGCCACTTGAATAGCGTTTTCTAATAATATTACTGAGACTGGTAAAAAAGAAACATATGGACTAAATAATAAAAACATTTCCATCACAAGGTAGTAATTAAAACATGAACCCTGCATTTAAAGGGCTTGCTAAGCATCCAAAGCTTTAGCATGGTGCAGCACTACCTTTTAGCACTACAGTGATTTAAGTACAACAATTGCTCTTTAATGATTAATATACTTGGCATACATTGATTTCAGATATTTGCCCACATAATGGCCAAACAAAACTTTCTTGTGGTTCTTCTTGTTTTTTTTGAAGACCCCATTCAATTTGGATGTCCAGCTGTCAAACAGATGAGAAGAAAAACTAAAAGTAGTCTTCTAAAACAGATTGCCTATTAGGACGATCGTCTAAACATGGACTGCAGATTAGTGTTATAGCCGGATCCTGCATGTGATACTTTTACTACCTTTTACAGAAACAAGCACTGGAAAGAAACAAGCATCGGAAATTGATGGGAAGCGTTTAAACCATCCGCCCTGCACTTCTGTGGCTCCACTGAGTCAAAATCCCCAGCCAAGCATTCCTCAGCACTAATTTAAGGGAGTTTCCTCACATTTTCATCTTTGTTTTCACAGCCTGCCATAGGCCAAAGAGGAAGCCAAACAAATTATCCGCCATTGTTCAGAGCCTCAAGCTCTCCCAATAACATTATTTGTGGAAACATACATGCAAGAATAACTTCCTGAGTCATGTGGATTGTCTGTGTTGAGAGGAAATCGACCGCTTGCTAGCAGCCTACTGAGGGCCTTGAAGTCCATACTCTCCCTTTCTCTCTCTCTCTCTCTCTCTTTCTCTCTCTCTCTCTCTCTCTCTCTCTCTGTGTCTGATTCTCGCATCATTTCATCACTGCTGCTATGCTACATCCTGTCTTGCCCAAGTAGGCACAGAAACTGCTTTAGATAGAGAAAGCAGGAGAGAGAAAGACCCTGAGTTGATGGGGCACAATGTCAAAAAACAGGATATGAGCGCTCAGTGGCAGAGTGACTTTACCAAAAGCACTTAACGAAAGCCTTTACTGAAATGAATCCTCATTACCGGCAAAAGAAGAGCAAAGCCATGCCCTCATCTAAATATAAATATATTATGACTATAACAACAACAACAACAACAACAACAATAATAATAATAATAATAATAATATTAATAATAATAATAATAATAATAATATTAATAATAATAATAATAATAATAATAGCAATAATAAGAACAAAAACAACAATAAAAAAACAATACTACTACTTCTAATAATAATGCTTAGACAAGCTGTGTTTGTGAGGCACTCTCAACTGAATCATCATATTGTCCTTTTCATTTCACTCCTTTGTGAGTTTTGTGGGTGTCATTAAATCTATACCAAATCACATGGTGAACATTCGTGGTAAATTTCAGGTGATTAGGGCATTTATTAAAATACACGTTTGACAAAAATCAGTGTAATAGTGACTAAAAATGCTGGTTTTAGAACAGAAATTTTACAAACAACTAAATTACTAATAAATTGGACTAATAAACAATGGTTTAATGATTGATTTTAAGGCTAGCCAAAACTGTAAATCAAAACTTGAAATTGTAGGGTTCCAGTAAATGTAAAAAAAAAATATGGAAAAAAAATCAGAATTTTAAGATACCAAAATTATATTTACAAAAGGTGAGATCACCTGAAAGACAGAGTAAGTTTTAACCACATTTTATTTACAATATATACTTAATTTAGGTACAAAATTACAGAACCAGATTAATCCTCATAAATAAATAAATAAATAGAATAGACAGACCTACTTAGAGTCATTTTAAAACATCAGAAAATGATTCCACCACTGATGTTACAGTGGGCTTTCTCATGATCCCACACCTTCTTAAAATCATCAAGGTTCTTTATTGATAAACATAAAATTCACCTTATACTAGCCTTTGTCCAGCTTTTAAAAAGTAAACAAACACCACAGTCTCGCCCATCCAGCTTTTCTTTCCTGCTAAATTGTCAGTTTGGCATGCCCCAAAATAAAATTAAATAACTGACATTTTTTCTTCTTTTTTTGACAGTATGGAAAACCAAGAATAAAAACCTGTGTACTAAAATATTCCCCAAACCAACAGAAAAGCATGTTTTAAATTAATCCATAAGTTTAAATAATGACTCCAGTCTGAAAGACTCAGTAAAACAATGAAAAACAGCTGTCTCCATAGAGCATTAAAAGAACTATATAGAAGATTTTTGTAAAAACTGTAACCTAAAAGTTACTCTTCTGCTTTCAAGGTGAATAAGACCCTGTCCTCCCTCATCCCCTGATAAAAACAGTACATTGTGTAAGGCCCAATGTAGATTATCCCACATGAAATTGACAAGCATAACCTAGGTTCCAGTTTAAAGGCCCTGTGGAGATTCCAAACCAGCTAAACGATGCCAGCGGGTGGATGCTATTAGATTATTAACAATCAGGGCTCTACCTCTACCTACCTTTACCCAGTTCACCTTAGCAGATGAGACCACCTTAAAATCTCCAGTGATATCTGTTAAAATGTTAATGTCTGACAGTCAAATAACCCTCCCTCCCACACCCCACCACATCATCAGCATTAGCTGATAAATAAAGTGTGGAATGAAAGTTTATAAAGAAAACCAAAAAACTATTTTCTAAGACATTGAAATGAAGGGCTTAATGGCTAAAGAGAACAGCCCTGTCTGATATCCCTCCTAATTTTAAAAGAAGCACACAAACCACTACTGAACTTCAATACACTCTCAATGTCACTATAGAGCACTTTAACCAATAAAGTAAAAGAATGAAAAAAAATAAACCCCAAAAACACTAAAGGTCACTCACAGATAGTTATGTTTTACATGGTCAATAGCCTTCTCCTGGTGCAGGGAGACCAATCCACGCTCACACCTCCATGAGATCTTTACCAAAAGAGATGTTGTCATGAATGGACCTGCCTGGGACACAGTATGCCTCATCTGTGTGTATGGCCTGCCCAATCACCTCCTTCAGCCAATACCTTGGAAAAAAAAAGGTTTACTGGTCTACAGTTTTTAATCTGACTGAGATTGCCTTTTTCGGGCAGAATGGTGAGAAATGCTCTCCTGCAATTAAACGGTAACTCACCCTCTGGTTAAGCTATAATTGAGCACATCAAGCAGGTCCTGCCCAGCCACCTCCCAGAAAGATTTGGGAGTGGCAGACTATCAATACCTGGATCCTTACTGTTGGCCATGCTGTTTAGTGCCACAAGGACACGGCCTGCACCAGCTCTTCATTCGCCTTGGTGACCCCTGTGGTAACCCCTCGTAAAAACTCTGCTGTGCCGCCTGGTCCTCGGTCCACTTAGCAGAATAGAGGTTAGAATCAAATTCCACAGCCCTCTTCCTGACCTCTGATAGGTCAGTGAACTGTCTGCAATCGGGCAAATGGAGGCAGTGAATGACCCTACTTTGGCCTTTCTTACTCTCCAAACTGAAGAAGAACTGTGACGAGGCATCCATTTCAAATATTCTGAAATCAGGATCTGACCACAGCACCCTGTTTTCACAGATCAATTAAACCAGCCACTGAAATAAAACCCTCCATAGTGTGTGCCCAGGTATACTGACGAGTGTTACTGTGCCTGGTGTGCCACACATCAACTAAATCATTCAGTTAAAAATAGGCCTAGAGGCTGGACCAGGCTCAATATGAGTATGGTCTAAAACATCACTTGTGCAGTTAAACCCCCCCCCCCCACACACACACCCACACACACACACACACACACTATTTAAAACTGTTGTGTCACATTTAAAATAGTTTTAGACAGCTTTTCCAAAAACGTACACCTTTTTAAAATATTTCCAAATTCACAGTAAGTTTTAAAAGCCTTCCCACCGCTACCTCCTCATACACACAGGACCGGGGCATAATAATAATAATGTCTAGCAAATAAGAGTCCAACCCCACAGCTTTTAGAAGTTCCATGTGATAAAAAAAGTTCTGCCTTCCCACTCCCTACCCCAGTCTACAGAATTCACACCATCACTGTGTGTCTCCTGGACCAGAGCAATGTCCATCTGTTTAATCCCTAATAGTTCAAAAAGAACTGCTCTTTTTTCCCCAGATGTCTCTTATACCATAAAGATTAATAGAAGACAATTTAAAATCACTCATTATAAATAAAAGGCCTAAAATCAGAACAGAGAGACAGAGCAGTTAAGCCCTCATCTACATGAAGCTGTGCCCTCACCTCAGTTTACTCAGTCTGTAAACTTCAGGTTCTCCCATTCCCTCCTCCTCCTCACCCCTCATTAAGACTTTAGCAGACTGAATAAACAGTTCAAGATCAGTGCAGGAAATGACACAGCTGTCTTGTGTGCGCTCTGATCCAGCAGCAAGGAGTCAGAGGATTCGTGTCCGGAATCGGAAACTGATTCCTTTTGTTTAAATTCTTTTTTAGATGTCTAGATTTTCTCTGAGCTGGCCTTTTAAATACATGCTCCTTTTCTTTTTCCGTTTCTGTCCTGTCATAAAGAATTACATGTCCAGGTTTTCAGTTGTTCACTATACCATGCAATACCATCTGGAGGCTCATAAAACTGAACAGTGAACAGAGATTCAGCGTGGACACCATTATCAAGTGATAACATTCTGTTATTGATTCTACAAACGTTCTGTCTTACACACACGAACACAGCAAAAAAGCAAACAATCTGGGTGCTTCAGTGAACATGCTGAATCTCTGTTCACTGTCCGGTCAGTTTTATGAGCCTCTGTGTTTACCTAGTGAGTCACGATCACGAGACCTCTCATAAAACTACTGCCGATCAATAACTCTCCTAATCACTGGCCTAGACCTGCTGTTCATGCCAGCCTTTAAGCTCAGTGTCTATGTAGTCCTTTACTACAGCAATAAGCATCAGAATTTATGGCTAATGTTAGACTACTGTATACACACTGGGTGGTGGTGATAAGGCATGCTAATGACTACTTTGATCCCGCTAGTTAAATTCCATTGCTGTTTGCTTCAGCCCATCCTGTGCCACCTTACAATATGTTCTTTGTGTGAGGAGATCAATAAATGAATAAGGGATTAATGAGAACGTTTAGGTCTGTACAAGGCCACTAATGACAGATTTGTTTCAGACTGGCTTCCTCTTTCTAATCAGACTGTTTTCCCCCTCTTTCTATTTCTATGTCTCTGATCATCTTTATTTTTCTCTGTTCTACTTCTCCCTCTATCTCACTTTCTCATTTTCTGTCACCTCCTCACTCTAATAGATAATTAAAACACTTGCATATCTCTTTGTATGGACAAATAGATGTGTCATAACCTGCTTTTCTGTCACTCTTCACAAGTCTGCTCACATCCTTCCTTAAGGTGTAAATAAATAGTATCACTTGTCTAATCTAGTTTCTGTCTTCAGCACCAATGGCTGAACTCTGAACAGGGCTTATAGAGCTAAAAATTATATTAACCATTAGAGAGAGGCTGGTGTTTTATGGAAGTTGAGTTAAACTAATTAATATGTTTTACATTTAAATAAAGTGCATCTATATGTAGCCTAATGCTTCCTGAGATTATCTGGCAGTGGGAGATAGTTATACACCTCATTTTGGAAAAGCCTGCAAATAGACATCCATAGTTTTTAGAAATAACAAGCAATGTGCATTTTGTCCTGGCCATAGTTGCTGTGGATCTGGTGCCAATCCCAAGAACATTTGGAAGAACATAAAGGTGCACTCTTCATATGGACCAGAGTGAGGACAAGGCAGGGAAGGTGCTGGTTATCAAGTGACTAAGGAATGCGGACACCACACAGTGTGTGTGTGTGTGTGTGTGTGTGTGTGTGTGTGTGTGTGTGTGTGTGTGTGTGTGTGTGTGTGTGTTTGCAGGGACTGTTGACCTTGGATAAGCGAACACCATTATCTCAGTTTGGGAAATTGATGAGTGCATTCTGTTTGCATTGATACTGTTGCTCTGAGCAGTGCTCAGTGACGCCACTGTGACAAACTGCACTGGCATGAATAAAATGGCTAAAAACTACTGCAAGGTTTCAATAGACTGTAAAGTTTTCTGAGACAATATCTGGGCTTTTATAGTTCCCTTCTGAGGGATGAATTTAGGTGTTTTATTCAGTCCCATTGCCACAGGTGTATAAAATCAAGCACCTAGCCATGCATTCTGTCTGCACAAACATTAAAGTACGGGTCACTCTAAAGAGCTCTGTGAATTTTAGTGTGATACTGTAATAGGATTCCACCATTGCGACAAGTCACTTAGTGACATTTCTTCCCTTCCAGATATTCCTCCCTCAACTGGTTGGTTTTATTAAATAGTAGAAGTGTTTAGGTACTACAACAACTAAGTACTAAGGGGTATAGTGAGTTAAAGTCACCAACACTCTGCTGACTCAATCACTGCAGAGTTCCAAACCTCCTCTGGCATTAACATCAGCACAAAGAACTGTGGACAGGGACCTTCATTGGCACAGATTTCCATGGCCAAGCAGCTGCATATGCGAGTCTTACGTAACCAAGCACAATGCTAAGAGTCAGTTGGAGTGGTGTAAAGCACTCCACCACTGGACTTTGGAGCAGTAGAAATGTGTTCTGTGGAGTGACAAATCATGCTTCTTTATCTGGCAGTCTGATCGACAGGTCTAGGTTTGGCAAATGCCAAATGTTAAATGATTGACAGCATTATGCCAACTGTAAAGTTTGGTGGAGAATTGCTAATGCTATGGAATTGTTTTCCAGGAGTTGGCCTAGGCGTTATTCCAGAGAAGGGTAATCGTAATGCTTCAACATGTCAAGACATTGTAGGCTTCAATGTTGTGGGAAGGGTTTGAGGAGGGCCCTTTTCTGTTCCAGCATAAGTGTGTTCTAGTGCACAAGGCAAGGTCCATAAAGGCATGGTTGGTTGAGTTTTGTGTGGACGAACTTGACTGGCCCACCCAGCCCTGACCTCAAACTCCTCCAACATCTTTGGGATGAATAACAGTGGAGATTGCAAGCCAGGTTCTCTTGTCCAACATCAGTGTCTAAGCTCACCAATGCTTTTTTAAATGACTGGGCAATAAATCCCACAGATATGCTTTAAAATCTTGTAGAAAGTCTTCCCAGAAGAGTGAAAGGTCTCATATGGGACATCATAAAAAATCCGATAGGTTTACCATGTAAGTCAAAATGAAAAAACAAAAATTTTTACAATGACAGTTGAAAGTAAGTGCTGGAGTTTAATTTTTAATAAAACACATTCACTCAACATGTGACCAAAAAAGTACAGATGCACACAGTTCTGCCCTCAAAATGGAACAACACTGATATTATAGAGGGTTTATGTGTGAGATATTAAACAGTCAGAGGTAAAACGGTTCCTTTAATTTATATAGACATG
>JAOVVF010000051.1:5205078-5215803 GCA_028565595.1 Duopalatinus emarginatus
GTGACAGTGCAATGCATTTCCTGAAGTTTCGAAATAAGAGACAATAGCTTCCTCTTTGGTCAGTTTGGTCGAGGTGTATTAACCACACGAGCTGTTAGTAAATATGAGCAGAATGAGCAGGAAATCATTTAGAATTGTATATTCAAAAAATACACTTTATATAGGCCTAAGTTAAGTATTTAGCCTATAGCATTTTAGAAGATGAAAGAATACTCGTGAGAATACAGTTGTCTGATAACGTTTTTAAACACCTTGTATAAATAAAGCTTGAGACACGAACGAATAATGTTCTCCACACTAAACATAAGACTGAATTTTACACGTGAAGAATTTAAATTCGGCAAAACCAAAACCGGGGAAACATTAGTATTTTTAAATAAATAAGATGCATTCAAGAAAAAAAACATTTTATGTTCCTACATATTTATTATTTTTTAAATATATTTCCTGGTGCAATAAACTTACTATTATTTCCAAACATCAACACAATATAGATAGGCTATTTATAATCTAGAATGATCATACAATGTGGCACACTTTGACAGATAGATAGATAGATAGATAGATAGATAGATAGATAGATAGATAGATAGATAGATAAGGTGCTTAAACCGAACAGTTCATTTCTTACTTGTGAGGAATGAGGCCATATAAACCTTGCGCAAAGTTGTAGCTTGTTATAACGTAAATTGTAAAGTGTTGTTGTGAACTTACCGAGAGGGTCGTGTCTAATAAGCGCGTGTGAGTAATCTCCGAGCAGCGCGCGGTGGAACGGGTACAGCGGGTTTCCGTATGCGGCTGCGGCGGCTGCGGCGAGCGCGGCGTGGTGATGGTGCGAGTGTGACTGCGGACTCTGCGGGTGGATCGGAGTCGGCTCGTATACAGCGCTCCGGTAAGGTGGCACCCAGCTGGTGAATGATGAGTTCGCTGAGGGTAAAGCCGGTGCGGTTGCGGGGACAGGTGTTGGCGCGGGGGCAAGCAGAGAGCACGCGCTCGGTGTGCCATCACTTCTGCCCAAAATGTCATCAATGTAAAACGGAGTAGGGTGCGCAGGCTGAACCGGGGTCGGAGCGTACAGGGGCACGGGCCTGGCCGCGGGCTGGTACTGCATGACTCGATGTAATGTGCGCGTGTAAAGTCTATATCTGTGTTTGTAGTATCCGTTGATCAGAAAGTTAGTGACTTTTAGGTTTGTTGTCTTGTTCTTTATAAGTCATGTAGGTGAAACGCGTCACTCTCTATCCGCCGCCCACTGGATTCACTCCCATTCGGACTACATCAACTTAGTTATCTGAGTAGCACGAGGGAGGAGATAAAGAGCCCGAGGATTGACTTCCGGCAGGTTAATTTCAAACCTCCGATTGGTCAGCAATACACAGAGCACAAGAGCTTATTACACCTGCATCTACAAACAGCTAATACTATATGTTTATATATATATATATGGGATGTTCCAGGGCTAACAACAGCAGCAACTACAATAATAATAATAATAATAATAATAATAATAATAATAATAATAATAATAATAATAATAATATGTCTTTACAACACTATTATTATTATTATTATTGTTGTTGTTTTGTTGTTGTTGTTGTTGTTGTTCTTCTTCTTCTTCTTCTTCTTCTTCTTCTTATTATTATTATTATTATTATTATTATTATTATTATTATTATTATTATTATTATTATTATTGTTTGCTGCATGCATTGAGATAGCATTACTAAGATTAAGAGCACATTACTTGCTGACTTGACTTAATGGATTTCGTCATGATTGTTAAAGACATTCCGAATCCTCGAACAGTGTGTTATCGGTTGGTTAAACGAAGTGTATTAAGATTAAAGGACAGGCTTGATGAAGAGGGCCAGTAATATCAGTGAGAAATAGAGGGGTGGGGGGTGGGGGGGCTGTAGCTGTTTGTTGACTGCTGCTCTGGAAACACGCCACCATACCCTACAACTACGACTAGTAACCAGTACAAAAAGCTTTGAAAAAAATCTTTTGCATTGTGTATCGTATATTAAGCCTATGATATATATATATAGGCACACAATTAACCTTTCACAAGAATAACTTAGCCAAAGGCGAGAAAGAAATTAAATCAACAATGATGTTTCCCAAAACTCGGGGAACAAGTAAAATAAAAAGAAAAACTATTTTGTCCTATTTTAAAGAAATACCAAGGGTGTCTAATCTTACCCAGAAAGGCCCGGTTTGGGTCTTCATTCCAATCAAGCAGAAGACAAAGCTGATCACACCTGTTTCAGTAGCCGGTCTTCGTTTTTTTCAGCCATGGGATTCTGCTTGGTGTTCTTCTCCTTAAAAGTAGTTAGGATTCAGAACGCTGGAAGCGTGAATGAGGATCAGTATGCTGTCCACCTAATCTGGATTTATGCAATGCATCCTTAGTGTGTGTAAATGTTATATTTGTTGGTGCATGACACAGTAGTGTTTTGTGATAGTATAAGCACATTTACAAGCAGCAGCTTGTTTAGCTCATAGGCATCACCAACAGTCTGCAGAAAACCACCAGTGGCATGAAATCGAATAGCTCTCAGCAGCTGCATGGTGGGGCTAAAGGCAAAATTTCTGCAGGTTCTCCTCTTGGCAACTCCTCTGCACTAAACCAAGGAGATCCATTATCTCCCCTAGGCGCACTGGCACACCATCAAGAAGATCATCAGGGTTCGTATTTGCACCGCGAACTGCATGTTCATCACACAAGCACCACTGTTCACCTTACTCTGGGTTTCTTTATTGTGTAAATGACTAATCAGTTAATTTGATTGGGGGATAAGCTTTTGTAGCCATTTTTGCAAAGAATAGATGTATTAATTTACTACTACTACTACTACTACTACTACTACTACTAATACACTGAAAAACAATTTATTTAATTGAACGTGTACATCTAAATAATCACCTGTACTTTAATCAAGTTATTTTTTTCTACACAATGATACATGCAACAAAAATGATTAACTCAGTTCAAACTATTAGATTTGATTGGATGTAATGTACGGCAGAGAACCAACGTGTCAGACACCATAGATATACATACCTGGTCCAGACGGATGTGCAGGTTAAAGCGCCAACTTTTGATTTTAGAATACTACAAAATTGTGCAGGTTTTGGCTGTATTACAATCCCTACACCACCTTAAATGAATAAATTAATAAATGAATAAAAACCCAGATAAATAAATAAATCTACAAAGTACACATATAAATATATATGTGTAAAAGAATTATGTGTAATTCTAAACATGTTTTGCCCACTCACCTCTTATAGTTCATATATCATTGCTACAGGCTTGAACAGTTTATATATAACAGACTGTTTAAAAATATAGGCCTTTTTATATAAATTATATGAATTATATTATATGTATAACAATCAGCAGCATGCAGAAATGTTTGAGGATTATAACAAAATAAATTCTGTGAAAATCGGTTGGATAAGTTATGGCTTGATAAATTATAAAAACTCATATAGGACATGTGCTTGTGTTTACACGCCTCTTAATCGCTGTAACATGGCGGACGTCAGGTGCGGTTCCTTTGACTGAGAACACGGGACAAACGTGGCCTCTGGGTATGTATATTAATCAATGACGGAAAATTAGCGGCCTCTATCGTTTTTGAGGTGAAACTGCAGGTGAACCTCACGTTAAGAAGTACTTTGTGAGTTAAAAACCGATCAGAAATCTCTTAAATTATGATCGAGTTTAAGTCGTCTGCTTCAGTCAGGAAGGGTTTCATGGAGAGATTATACATTTAATCATCTGAAATTAACCAGGATTAAACACAAACCTCAGAAATGAGAGAAAATCAAACAAGACTTATGTTTCCTAGTAATAAAGCCATAGTTTTATAATAATATTGTGCGTGTTAAATAAATACTGCATCATCAGCTTTTATCACTAGGCACTTAATTCACCCTGAATATTTCTACACAAAGACATGAAGAGTATGGTTCAGGTAGTCTGTAAACACTCGACACATGTGGTGGGGTGAGGAATCATCTCACTAGGTTACAGAAGTCATGGCCAAGTGCTGTGAAAATCAATCAGTGTGAATTAACATTAAAACACGACAGGAACAAATCACAGGCTGTGACTGAAAGTCCAGTCTTATCAAACAGTGATTAATGTACTCTCAGTGAACATTAAAGCTCCTCTCCACTCCTACAGAAACGGATACATTACAATCAACAAATCGAGGAGTACTTTGAAATGCAGAAAAGGACTCACAATGGGCTGTTATCACCTCATCTATAAAGGAGTTAAGATGTAATTCAGGAATCTAAATCCATGCTCACTGGTGGAGAGTGAAGAGAACCAGCACGTGCTTCTTAGGTTTAATCTGCCTAATATTATTATTATTATTTTAAAAAAATAAAAAAATAAAAAATAATAAAATAATAAAATAATAATAATAATAATAATAACAGTCTGTATTTCAGCAGTGCTAAGAGTACAGGATTAAGAAGCAGCAGCAACAACAACAATAAAAAAAACTTTTTGTCTCTTTGATATTGTGTAAAATTGTGTAAATATATAAAAAATAAACTATAAATATGTAATGGAAATATAATTGGTATTGTGTAAATATATAAAAAATATTTAAAAAAAATGCAACTAAGGATGGAGTCTTAACATACTTTCTTTTAAAAATGTCACTTGCCAAATGTTTTATCAAAATCAGAATCAGAATAATTTTGCCACGTATGTTTACACAGACAAGGGATTTGGTTCCGGTGTCTCTATAGGTACAGTAATTTACAAAAGAAATAAAGTAAAGTTCATAATTTATGAGAATATACAATTTACAAACAATATACAACAATACAAACAATGTACAGACAATATATAAAAGTTACAGGGGTGCGTTTCCCAAAAGCATAGTTGCTAACTATGTTAGCAACCTACACAGTTGGAACGATGCAGTTGCGATGCAAGTGTTTCCCAAAACCATAGTTGGAGCTATGCAGGTAACCACGTTGGTAACTTATATAGTCCGAACCATCGTTAAGCGACACAGGTGTGTCCTGTGAACCATCTTTGCAACTGACGTTCACAAACACTGTTGTTAAACTGCGTAGTTGAAACTACAGCATCAGAGCTGCAGTTAGAAGCTTAGTTCCTGGGTTTTACATCATAGATGAAGGCAGCTTCAGTATCAGGAAGCATGTTAGTAAGCTGTAAATTAACATCAATCTTCTGGTATGAACATTTAGATGAGAGTAGCATTGAAAGTATTGTAACTATTCTTTTTGAAGGAAAAATACAACTATTTGCAAGCTCCATGCGTTCATAGACACAAGAAAGTACATTTTAAATTTTAATAAATGCAACCATGCTTAGCACTACAGAAATACATTCATGAATATATTAATAACCACACTTGGCATCTTAAGCATTTGGCATCTAAATGTTCATACCAGAAGATTGATGTTAATTTTCAGCTTACTGACGCGCTTCCTGACACTGAATCCACCGTCATCAATGATGTAAAACCCAGGAACTAAGCTTCTAACCACAGCTCTAATGCTGTAGTTCCAACTACACAGTTTAACGACAGTGTTTGTGTGTCTGGTAGTTTTTGTGTGCATGGGTCTGTAGTGCCTGACAGAGGGGAGAAGTTGAAATAGGTTGTGTGCAGGGCAAGAGGAGTCTGTTATGATTTTCTTCGCCCATTTTCTGGTTCTTAAGGTGGAGGCTGGGCAGGGGGGCACAAATGATCTTTTCAGCTCTGTTTACTGTGCAGTCCGCCCCTGTCTTGTATTGTGGCAGTTCCAAACCAGACTGTGATGGATGAGCACAAGACAGGTTCAATGATTGCAGTGTAGAACAGTTCAACAGCTCCAGTTCTTTATAAAATGCCTTTGTCTGACTTCACAAGCTCATGAAAAGACACCCACATGCAAAACTGTACTGTGTCCTGTCACAATACACTTGAATTAGGAGTTTGCCTTTTGCTTCTGCTTCTTCTTCATTGCTATCAGCACATTTCATGAGGAACCTCACATCCTCTTCCATCCTCTTCTTTTTGACCTTCACCTCTGATATCTCCTCCATCAGTGCTTTTCTTTTCGGTTCTTTCTGAAGATCTTGTTTTTGACGCCTTTCTTCATCAAGGTAAGGTATGTATGGAACTTCTGTTTGGCAGCAGATGCTGAACGGAACAATTTTTTGTGTACCCTACGCTGTGCGGCCCTCCGATAATTCGCACATGGTCATGGATGACCCGCTGAGCAACCAAAAAATGTTCTCTGAGGTTTTCCACCATTACCTTCTTGTTAATGGAAAACCCCCTCTCAACAGAAGCCGGACCATGTGAGAGGATCAGGGCAAGTCGTGGTTATCTTGTGCTTTGTGATCAACTTTGAGAAGCTTTTGAATGTTGGCTGCACTCAAACTTCTTGCTTGACAAACTTCTCCAAAAGACTCCTAAGAATAGTTGTGAGATCGCTGCACATAAACAGCAGCATGGGTTTGCCAGTTTGGTATAGCTTCAAAAATGGCGCAACTTCCTTAGCAACCATTAGAAAGAAGTTGAGTTTGGCTGGGAAGAGGTCATCATGTAAAATGACCTCAGCTTTCTTAAAGAACTTTGTGCATGGCTCTATAATTTTTTTTATTTTGGCAGCGCTGATATATGTTTTCAATGAGGGCAAAATCTAAAGGGCACGTTCAGCCACTTCCACATTTTCTAGCCATCGGTGACTGCAGAAGTCAAGAAGAAAGGACGTTGGACCTGTGACTTCTGTGAAGTCCTCCTGACAAGCTGGAACATCTTTGAAAAGCCATTTGAGGCTTGACAAGGCATTTCCTAGGTCCCAGTTGGTGGACTTTCCTCTTGACTTATACCACCTTTCTCTCTCCACAAGAAAACTGCTTGGCAATGTCAATATCAGGAAACATGGTTCGGAAAATGTCCCCTGCATTTTCACATGATTTGTAGGAATAATGACTGGTTATTACTTTTATAGCCTTGCATATTTCTGCTTTAAGTGTTGGATTAGAGCTAACAAATGATGTTGAGGTGCTTGAGGGTTTGTTGGTTGTCTTTTTTGGAATAGAAGATCCTGAGGATGGCAGACAGTCAGCTGTTATTCCACTGCACTCTCCATACTCCTGTTTGCTGGTGTGGATGTAATGTGGCTGTGCAGTTTGATGCTTGTCTGCTGGAAAAAATCCCCCACTGTAGGACTTGGACTTTGTAGTGATTTCAGTATATCTTGATGCTTTTATCCTAACATCAAAAATAGAGGTTTACAATAAAATTGTTTACTCTCAAGTATCAGCAGATGCTCAAAATATTTTTTAATAACTAGTACTGTTAAAAGTATTATCATAAGTCTTTAACTATGACTTTTAAAATATTTTCTCTTTACAGCTTTTAATGCGTTTAATCAAAAACACAACCACCTGTTACCAACAAAAACAGACTACAAAAAATGAAAATATACATTTCAACTTTTTTCTTTAGTCATTCGTAACCTTGCGACTGTAGGCTAGCTGATAGAATACATTATGTTAACGTTAGCTATGTTATGGGCTAATGTCAGTTGAGCTTAAATTTTCAGTTGCGAGACATTCTTAACATCACGATTCACAGTTGAGGAATCATAGCCCATAATAATCGTCTAAAATAGACATGTAATTGTAGCACTAATACACATCTCACAGTGCTTCTACTATGTAGCATGTAGCATTTAGCAAAATGTTGGCAAAAAAAAAATCATAGTTGAAGATGAAGGACTAGTCATCTCTGTGACTTACCTTTCATATGACACGACAGCGTTGACTCTCCCATTGTGGAAAGCTGAATTTCCTTTTTGCAACTTCCATGCATAGGTCCATGTTTTATCCACAGTTTGTATTTGTCATTTTCCAGCCAACGTTCATTAAAACAACAACCGCCCAGCATGTTCGTCCGATTCACTGTCTTGGGGGCAACGACGTGACACATGACAACCATCAATCATCACAAACACAAAGACTCACGCAAAGCCCATCAGAGGAGCTGTTTAGGTTTTAAATAAAACATATTTTATTTCTCTCCATTTAATAAGTGGTCTTTTGAGTCAGGCTGCTGAGAAATACAGTAACAATTACCAGCACTTACAAGCACTTTACCGAGAATTCAAGCATTTTTCAAACCTTGAAACACAACATTAAAGCACCCATACAGACCCTGAACATTATAACAGTGTGTATAATAGTGTTTTTAACAGCATAACATCAAATCAGTATGTATAACAGTATAACATTATAACAGTGTGTATAAAAGCAGAACAGTATAACATTATGTATAACAGTGTATAACAGTATAACATTGTGTATAACAGTATATAACAGTATAAAATTATAACAGTGTGTATAACAGTGTATAACAGTATGACATTATAACAGTGTGTATAACAGTGTATAACAGTATAACATTATAACAGTGTATACCAGTATAACATTATAACATTGTGTATAACTGTATAACATTATAACAGTATAACATTACAACAGTGTGCATAACAGTATAACATTATAACAGTATAACATTCTGTATAACAGTATACCATTATAACAGTGTGTATAACAGTGTAACATTATAACAGTGTGTATAACAGTATAAGATTATAACAGTGTGTATAACAGTATAACATTATAACAGTGTGTATAACAGTGTATAACATTATAACAATGTGTATAACAGTATAACATTATAACAGTGCGTATAACAGTGTAACATGATAACAGTGTGTATAACAGTGTATAACATTATAACATTGTGTATAACGGTGTATAACATTATACCATTGTGTATAACAGTATATAATAGTATAACATTATAACATTGTAACAGTGTATAACTGTATAGCATTGTGTTTAACAGTATAACATTATAACTGTGTATAACAGTTTACAACAGTATAACATTATAACAGTGTGTATAACAGCATAAAATTATAACAGTGTATAACAGTGTATAACAGTATAACATTACAACATTGTGTATTATAACAGAGTATAACATTATAACAGTGTGTATAACAGTTTACAACAGTATAACATTATAACAGTGTGTATAACAGTATAACATTATAACAGTGTGCATAACAGTGTATAACAGTATAACATTCTGTATAACATTATAACAGTGTGTATAACAGTGTAACATTATAACAGTCTGTATAACAGTGTATAACATTATAACAGTGTGTACAACATTATACCATTGTGGATAACAGTATAACATTATAACAGTGTGTATAACAGTGTATAACAGTATAACATTACAACATTGTGTATTATAACAGAGTATAACATTATAACAGTGTGTATAACAGTATAACATTATAACGGCGTATAACAGTGTATAACATTGTGTATAACAGTATAACATTGTGTATAACAGTATAACATTATAACAGTATAACATTACAACATTGTGTATAACAGTATAACATTATAACAATGAGTATAACAGCATAACATTATAACTGTGCATAACGGTGTATAACAGTATAACATTACAACATTGTGTATTATAACAGAATATAACATTATAACAGTGTGTATAACAGTGTACAACAGTATAACATAAGTGTGTATAACAGTATAACATTATAACAGTGTGTATAACAGTATAACATTATAACATTGTGTATAACAGTATACAACAGTATAACATTATAACAGTGCGTATAACAGTGTATAACAGTATAACATTATAACAGTATAACATTATAACATTGTGTATAACAGTATAGCATTATAACAGTGTGTATAACAGTGTATAACATTATAACATTGTGTATAACAGTATAACATTATAGCTGTGTATAACAATATATAATAGTATAACATTATAACATTGTGTATAACAGTATAACATTGTAACAGTGTGTATAACAGTGTAACATTATAACATTATGTATAACAGTATAACATTATAACAGTGTGTATAACAGTATATAATAGTATAACATTATAACATTGTGTATAACAGTATAACATTGTAACAGTGTGTATAACAGTGTATAACATTCTAACATTATAACAGTGTGTATAACAGTATATAATAGTATAACATTATAACATTGTGTATAACAGTATAACATTGTGCATAACAGTATAACATTATAACAGTGTGTATAAGAGTATATAATAGTATAACATTAAAACTGTGTGTATAACAGTATAACATTGTAACAGTGTATAACAGTATAACATTGTGTATAACAGTATAACATTATAACAGTGTGTATAACAGTGTATAACAGTATAACATTATAACTGTGTATAACAGTGTATGACGGTATAACATTATAACATTGTGTATAACAGTATAACATTAAAACTGTGTGTATAACAGTATAACATTATAACAGTGTATAACATTATAACAGTGTGTATAACAGTATATAACAGTGTATAACATTATAACAGTGTGTATAACCGTATAACTTTATAACTGTGTATAACAGTGTATAACAGTATAACATTATAACAGTGTGTATAACAGTATAACATTATAACAGTGTGTATAACAGTGTAACATTATAACAGTGTATAACAGTATAACATTATAACAGTGTGTATAACAGTATAACTTTATAACTGTGTATAACAGTATAACATTATAACAGTGTGTATAACAGTGCAACATTATAACAGTGTGTATAACAGTATAACATTATAACAGTGTGTATAACAGT